>JAGFNQ010002196.1:72424-104035 GCA_024364735.1 Boesenbergia rotunda | reverse complement strand
TGGATCCCCTCTTGATCTTCTGGATTTCTGGGTCTTGACTTTGCTTTCTTTGTATATCCACAAGCAGGGTTGACTCTAGAGTCAATGCAGAAAGTTGCCCAATTATTATCTCAACTCCAAAATCCTTTATTTCTTTCTGAAGTGGTAGAGACAGTGATGATAAGGACATCAGTGCCGCACAGGATTTTCTGCTCAGTGCATCTGCCACTTTATTAGCTTTACCTGGGTGGTAGAGGATTTCACAGTCATAATCTTTGACCAACTCTAGCCACCTGCGCTGCCTCATATTCAGATCCTTCTGAGTGAAGAAGTACTTCAAACTCTGATGGTCCGTGAAGATTCTGCACTGCACTCCATACAGGTAGTGTCTCCAGAGCTTCAGTGCGAAAACCACAGCTGCTAGCTCAAGGTCATGCGTAGGATAATTCTTCTCGTAGTCCTTGAGCTGCCTGGAGGCATATGCTATTACTTTACCGTCTTGCATGAGGACAGCTCCAAGGCCCATCTTGGATGCATCACTGTAGATGTCAAAGGCCTTGTCACTCTCTGGAACAGTCAGGATGGGAGCACTGGTCAGTCTCTTCTTCAGCTCTAGAAAACTGTGCTCGCATTTATCCGACCATTCAAACTTCTTGTTCTTTCTGGTCAAGGCTGTGAGTGGAGAGGCTATTCTGGAAAAGTCCTCCACAAATTTTCTATAATATCCTGCCAGGCCTAAGAAGCTTCTGATTTCACTGGCATTCTTGGGTCTACACCAGTTGCTGACTGCCTCTATCTTGGCTGGATCAACTTAAATGCCTTCTTTGGATACAATGTGACCTAGGAAGGTCACCTGATCTAGCCAAAACTCACACTTTGAAAATTTTGCATAGAGCTTCTCCTGCTGAAGGATCTGCAGCACTATCCTCAAGTGTGTAGCATGGTCCTCTGGAGTCTGTGAATATATGAGGATATCATCAATAAATACAATGACGAATTTATCGAGATACTCCCTGAAGATGTGGTTCATCAGCTCCATGAAGACTGCTGGAGCATTGGTTACTCCAAAAGGCATTACTACAAATTCGTAGTGGCCGTATCTTGTACTGAAAGCAGTCCTTGGCACATCACTCTCCTTCACTCTGAGCTGATGGTAACCTGATCGCAGATCTATCTTGGAGAACACTGTGGCTCCCTTCAGCTGATCAAATAAATCATCTATCCTTGGCAAAGGATATCTGTTATTGATGGTTACCTTATTCAAAGCTCGATAATCTATGCACATTCGCATAGGTCCATCTTTCTTCTTGACAAACAGTACAGGAGCTCCCCAAGGTGAATGACTGGGCGGATGACACCCTTGTCAAGCAGCTCTTGCAATTGTTCTTGTAATCCTTTCAGTTCTGCTGGTGCCATGCGATAAGGTGCCTTCGAAATTGGGTTGGTTCCTGGGGCCAACTCAATTTCAAACTCAATTTCCCGATTGGGAGGGAGTCCTGCTAACTCTTCGGAAACACCTCAGGATAGTCACAGACTACCCTCACTTCTCCTCTCTTGAATCCTTCTCCTTGACTCGCATCCACTATATGAGCTAGAAAACCAGAGCACCCCTTCTCTAACATTCTCTGAGCTTGTAAGGTAGGTAGGAACCTATTTATCTTTCTCCTTGGGTCTCCAATAAACTCAAATGAAGGTTCTGCTTCTGGTGTGAACTTGACTTTTTCCTTGCGGCAGTCTATAGAAGCATTATACTTGCTCAAGAAGTCCATTCCTAAAATGACATCGTAATCCTTCATCTCAAGGACTAACAAGTCACTGTAGAGCTCTCGGTTGGAAATCTAGATTGATACGCCCTTAGCCTCTCAGTAGAGGCCATTACTTCCCTTGACGGTAAGGTTGTTAAGAACTTCATCGTTCAACCTTTCTGGTGGCCTTTATACTGGTTAAGTAGTGCTCAGTGATCAAAGCACTACTTATTAGTTCTTCGGAGGTTTGCAGCCTCTTAACACCGCTAGCCCCCTTCAACGCTATCTCAGGCCTTAACATCTTGAGCATTAGCCTAACTATCTCTTTTTCTTTGCTAACTAGCTCTGGGCACAGATGAGCTAACCGCTTAAACATCTTCACTGCTTCATCCACGGATAGTTCTCCTTGTCTGAACTCCGTGAATTCATCGTAATGCTTGTTGGTTACTTGCATGTGAAAGTATTCTTCGAAGAACTCAGTCTCGAAGTCGGCCCATGTCATCTGGCTGACATTTCTCTTGGCCTTGACTCTCTTCCACTATATTCTAGCATCTCCCGTAAGGCAGAAAGATGCACACTTTATCTTCTCTACCTCATGCCAGTCCAGTAGCCCTACTATTCTTTCCAACGTTTTGAACCATGCTTAAGCATCCCATGGTTTGCTTGTGCCTGGGAAGTTCCCTGGCTTCGGTTTCTCCTACTGAATGAGGTACGCTTCTTGCCTTACTCCCCTTGCCGAACTACAGATGTAATCGATGGGTCTTCGATCACAACTGGTGCCACTACATTCGCCACTGGCGAGGTAATAATAACGACCTGCTGGTTAGCCATCCTAGTGGCAATAACTTGCTGTTGTTCTGCTAACTGTCTCTGTAACTGAGCCACCACGTCTAAGAGATTTGGTGGGGGTACTGACTCTGTTGCCTCTTGCCCTCTAGGAGCTTGCTCCTCGTTTTGGGCCTTTCTAGGACGTCCTCAAATGTATAACTTAACACTTAATGGTAATGTTCCCAAACTTGCTTTAGGATATAACAAGACCTTGGTCTTGATTCTTATCTCATTTCTTAATCCTAGAACTCGTTCTAGGGCTTAGTAAGACCTTGGTCTTACTCAAAACTTTTATCAAGCACCTTGCGTGCCATAATCCCAAAACTTACTTTTGGGCAAATCAAGTAAGTACTTAAGCATTTCTCTAATATCCATTCTAGGGATTAAACATGATTCCGTGATACTAAGGTATTAAACATGCTTCCTTGTTCTATGCACATATGAGTAAGTACTTAAGCATTTCTCTATACTGTAATTAAGTAAAGGAGCAATAGAAAAACTGAAACTTAAAGCTTTCTTACTTGAAGACGGCAAGGTTGATGCTGATGTGTGTGTGATGCTGGAGAATGGGAACTTGGCTCTGATACCACCTGTAGCGACCCGCCTTCTCTACCTTCAGACGGATCGTTACTTTCCTCTACTTCTCAACTCTAATGCACGACTAAAAGTAAAATGCGGAAATCTTTTTTTTTTCTTTTAAATTCTTCTAACAATTATATTCTAACTCAAGTAGTCATGCATGATACCATATCACACTTTCCTTCTCAAAACTCGTAGTTGATACTTATTGAAACAAGCCTCACCCAACTCAAACTGCCCGTACCAGTCGACTGGTGACGTGGCAGTCGACTGATACGCCTGTAATCAGAATTACAGGTTTCGGCTCTTGCTTCTTAAGCCCACCATACCTATACTTTCGAGCCATACAGAATCATGACACCATTTCTATACTCTATACCAGTTTTCTAAACAATTTAGCCAATCAAACTGAATCCATAAACTTGAAATTAGGACTTTTATGGAAGAAAATAACTAAACAAGTTTATATAAACTTTAACAATAGAGTTTGTATCAATCTTGACTCCTATGCATTCATAACACCAAATACATGTTCTACAACCTTGCTAAAGCATTATGAAATGTGATTGCAACTTTTCTAAACATTTTTAAGCAATAAAAACTTGATTCAAAGGGAAATTGATACTATCTTGGCACAAACACCTTTTTCTCTAACAAAGTATCAATATCTCTAACTACTTACACTTCTACTCATCCAATGCAATCATAAGGATATGTATGCTAAATGAAATGACATGGAATCTTTACTCTAAGAAATTGAGCATGTAAAACTATCCAAAACTCAAATACTCTATAATCTCCATAAGCAAGAACTTGAAATTTGAATAAGCTTAAACATTGCAATTCAAATAACTAAATTGTCTCGTCTCAAAGATCTCTCCATAATCAGCCACCACACACACTCTACTCAGCACCGCCTCGTCGTCTTCCTTCAGAATTGCTTGCCTTTACATTTATCTGCAATAAGAGGAAATGCATCTATAAGCATAAAGCTTAGTAAGTACTATCTAGCTCACAAAAACTCTAAATATGCAAACATGCTTCTAGATCAAACTGAACATCATATGAGATACTAATATGCTTGAAAGAAAACTAAGAACATGTATAACTCAAAACATGCATACTCAAGCAATAATAAATCTCAATTTTCTTTTCTTGGCTCAACTTGAAACTTTAGCTATTCTTTAACTTTTGAAAACTTTCTTAAACTTTCGAAACTTTGCTAAAGCATATACTTGAAAATAATAATCACTTGGATCCACTGAAGACGTAAGTACCATCTGATATGCGCGTTCCCTAAAAGGTTGGGGTAGCGAGCCACCAATCCTAATAGAGCAGACCTTGGTCTACCAGGGCCAAGACCTTGGAATTGGACACCTGGATTTCTTTAACGACGCCCTTGGACGCCGGGTACTGGCCTTATAAAATAAAATAGCTTTTCTTTCTTTTCTTTCTTATCTGTAAATGCCTTGGCATTTTCTGGAGCACCTTGCGTGCTAAAATCCCTAAGTCTTGACTTTTGGGGATTTCTTAAGGCCTTGGCCTTTTCTTTTCTTATCTTTATCTTCTCTTTTCTTTTCTCATAGCTTTTCTTGGTCCCTAATCTCATATAGGACACTCAATAAAATATATAAGCATATAATGAACTAAGATCACATGCAAAAACTAAAAACTAAAAGAAATATCTCTTTTAAAAACTTTTAAAGGAAATTCTCGCGGAAAAACCGCCTCTTACTGCAGGTGAGCAGTACTTACATTGATATCTTGGACTTACAACCAAGATTGACGTCTAGGACTCGAGAGAAACTTGAGATCTCGGAGAATTCTTCACGTCTACGCGTTCCTCTCGCCGCGGGGATCCCGAATATAGAATTATCTCTTGGAGAAGAGCCTTGACCGGCCCCCTAGAGCTTGGTGTAATTTCGCCCAGAAGAGGAGGGGTCGGCGTGAGGGTTTGGAGAGGAGAGAAAATAAAACTTCTCTCTTTAATTACCTATTTATACTTATGGGGCGGATTAACCTAACTACACCTTAAATATAGATCTCCCCATCCTTTTCTGTGCTTGATACCCTAGCCCAGCTGGTCGCGCGCGTTTCTGGTTTCGTGTTGGTCGCGGGTTCGATCCACCAGCTGCACTTAATTGGTTTTTCCATTTATACTTATGGGGGCAAATCGACCTAACTACTCCTTAAATATAGGTCTCTCCTTCCTTTTCTGTGCTTGATACCCTAGCCCGGCTGGTTGTGCGCGCGGGCTGTTTCGTGGTGGTCGCGGGTTCAATCCACCGGCTGCCTTTAAATGTTTTTATTATTTTTCTTTTTATTTTTCTTTTTCTTTTTCCAAAAACACCAAACGGACTCGGAAAATTCCATAAAAATACTCTAAAAATTCCTAAAAATATCTAGAATATTTCTAAACCATTTCTAAATAATTCTAAGGACTTTAAGTACTAAAAATGAAAATTTTGGGGCGTTACAAAGCTGACTCCTATCCCTTCTTCTTCTCTCCATTTACCTCCTATTATGCCATCTCTATCAAAAGTGCTTTCTCTAAAGCTTCATGGTACGATGTAGTACTGAATCCAGTGATCCGAAGTTTGATGTACCCAACTAGTTCCTTGGTAAAGTGAAGCATACAGATCTGTCCTTGGTGACTAACTCGTGGCAGATTTCTGCCAAATGGTTGAATTCTGCATTATACTCCATGACCTTGCGACTCCCCTGCTGTAGGGTCAGGAACTCCTAATGTTGTGTCATGTGGTAGGCTATCGGAATATATTGACTCTCAAACGCCTCTCGGAAGATGACCCAGGTGAGGCATTGCTCCCCAATGATTGCCCGTAAAACAAGTAGGTCATAAACCTACGCTTTGATACCAAAATAAATTGTCACGCCCCGAGACCAATGAAGCGGTTGATCCTATATAAAATTGGACAACATCTCCCATGTCTAGCAGACAATTTACACATACACACAAACCACATCACAAAGTGGCATCTGTCCTCAAAACAAATATATATCATATGAAATAATACCATCACAATACGAAATATCATAAAAACTCACCTCAGCTGCTCCCAGGGCAGGCCCGCTACAAAACCACATCACAAAGTCCAACAAAGGACTCAAAAATATAATACCACATGAATAAATCTAATACAAGCCCATGGTATCGAAATGGATACAAAATATTGACTGCACTATCACAAGAAAACAAAACAAGTGGATGCACCCATCCAAAAGGAGTCGTGGGGACCAGGGACCGATAACTGGTCTTCTCCGATGAGCTATCAACTAGCAAACAAAAACATTCTGATGGGTGGAGAGTCCAAGTGGACTACACGGGTATATAGAGAGATCTGCATAGCAGAAAATTATCTAAACAAGTTATACAGAAACAACAAGATACAGTCTCAACAATAATATCAAAAATATGCATAACTGAGATAACAAAGAACTGTATATACCAGATATCAGCCTACCCTGATTATAAAAGGACTCGTACCATATGAGCATGTGCAGGGTCATCAAACAACATAAAAGGTATATCTTGTATGTGCTTGTCAAATAAGTGCAACAAATAAATGCAGCAAACACAATCAAATATGTACAATGCATCATATGCACATGATGCAATGACATGGTCACCACCTAACACTAGTCAAGCCACCGAGACATGCGATAATGTGTCAGCTGAGTGGGTAGAGCTATGACGCTGTTCGCACTCTGCTATCACTACTCTTGAGTGACCGAGTGGATAGGATATTGGTGGAGCTCTCACCCCGCCCCATGTATATATGGGGGAGATATCTCTCTCATCTTCTCTGGTCTATGGGAAGAGAAGGGATCCCTGCCTACTACCACGCTCCGAACCCACTACCCATGGGCGGTCGAGCGGAGTAGTACAGAGCAAATCCACACACCCAACGGTATCCATTAACCCATGAGTGACCGTGCATGCATATCATGTGCCAGAAATGATAGGCTCAACCACAAGGGAGTCACTGATCGTTGGCATACAACATTGCTGGTATTGTGCATGATTCTAACACATGCAACCCCTACCAGGTCATCGACACATAACTCAACCTATCATGCACAGGTCGTAAACATGTATCATAAGCCAATCATCCTATATTCAGACACATATCCAAGTATGACTAGAATCAATCAATGCAACCATACAGGTTTGCTATTGTATATCTACATACTCATGCTCATACCAATGCTATACAGAATCAGATAATAATAACACGAGATTGTATAGAAAGGAAATCTAGATAAAATCGAAGGTCAAGCATAAGAATCAAGTAGGATAATAAAACGATAGCAGCTAAAGGTAAATATCTGCCTACTGTATAAATATTAAATAGTCATTCATAAATGGTAGAGTGGAACTACAGAATACAAGAAAGAAGTACCTACATCCACATAGGTGAAATCCGTATCAAATGAGAACCACCCGTCTGAATAATCAGGAGCGAAATAACCAAGTCAGTGTCCTGTATCACAGAGCATAATGACTTAGCTATTTACATAATTATGTTAAGTAGCTAGACCTCTAATAAATCATACAAAGATTCATCATAATGACACGATTAACACCTAATTACACCCATGGCAAAAGAACCCACCAAGACTAACCAATAACACCTCAAAATCAACCCAACTCCAAGGTCTACACTTCACCAAGGTCTCCCTAGTTCGTTCAAATACGATGCTCTATCCAATGAACAGTCCCTCATCAAAAATGTGGTTCATGGAACCATCTCAAGATCAACAGGTCACCTAAAACCCACACCAATATAGTATCATAAGGCACACCCTAAAATTAGTATATCACAGCTAGAGAAGATCCCATTTCATATCCACAACACTTCAAACAGAATTGTTGCCAAGCTAATCTAGATCAACAACCCAACTCAACTCCACGACAAGGAGACAATCTAAACAAACGACAACACAATGAAAACTCAGGTCGATTAGCATGCAAGACAACCTAGCAGCTCCATAAACTAATAGAACAACAACCATTCCATAACCAAAACTACTCAAACTGCATGATCAAATCTAATTCTAGTTCTAACACAAAGTCCGAAACAAAACCATAAGCAAATCCATTAAGAACAGCTTCCAAGCGTAATATATCTAAGAACTAGAGCTAATCTAATTAAGAACAAATCCAAAAATTAGATTGAGCTTCAAGAGCAACATCATGTTAGGAGAAATACAACTACAATTGAATGCATCCACAGACCTAAACAAATACCAACATATCTCACTTGGATGATGGTCGATCTCTACTGATCGGAATAGAACAGAGGAAGAAGTGCTACCCCAGAAGCAATCCTTGTTCGCTGGGTAGTCCCTTACTCCCAAATTGATGCAGGGAAAATGAAAGCTGCACATCCACAGGTCGATTAGGATTCAACAGCTGACAATGATCACCGGTGGCACTCGGATAGCACACGCTCCACAAGAAGAGGCGATCGGAGACTAGGTAAACAAGATCCAACCATCCAGTATTCGATTCCTACATACTCGTGTTAGCAAAGGGAAGATTGGGTCACCAACTCTGGCGATGGTCCAACCCCCGAAAGCAACCCATTTGGCGATGGCCAGAGAGGAAAGGCGGTGGTGAGGGCCTGAGGAACCGCACCTTCGATAGCGTAGAAGATCGGTAGGCGAGCTGGGAAGGATGCGAGGAAGAGAGGGGGATGAGGAGATCTCTATTTCAGAATTACGCGAAGGAGGAGGAGAAGGGCCTATCGTCGGATGTTGTCTCGGCTTTGGTCTAGGGTAGCGAGACGAGAGGGGAGGTGAGGAGATTAAGTGAATGGAATTTTTGCAAAAGGCCCCTCTAATCTTTTAAAATCCGTCAGCCACCCTTACACACTAGGGAATCTTGCTTTTCTTACTCATTTCCATTTTAATCCATTTGAATCCCAAAACTTCGCCTAAGAGCCCAGAAACCTTAGGACCTTTCCTGCAAAATTTTTCAGTGCGAGATAAAAGTGTTGGATTTAACAGAATCATAGCGCATTCATTATTCATCGTTAAGAAATGAAATGTTGAAATTATTACTAATACCTTTGAAGCATGCACCTTAATCTACTTCACCCATGAGTTTTGCCTTCCGCTTGCTTGATGTATATTTCTTCTTTGAGAAAACCCCTTTCTTTGGTTGACTTGTGTCATAAGTCTCCTATCCAAGACAAATAGTGGTGAATATGGTGAAGAGAGGAGGAAAACATTAGGGGGCATGGATGATGGGGGGTGGGGGGAAAGGTATGCCTATAGGGCATCATCTAACTTGAGTGCCTAGTCTTTCCTTGATGACGATACTATTTTCTCCAGTATCTCGTTGATTTCTCTATTTGAAATTTCTACATGCCAATTGGTTTAGGAGTGATAAGGCATACTGATCTTATGGCTCACTTCATACTTTTTTAGAAGGGTTTCAAATTGATTCTCTATAAAGTGTGAGACTCCATCACTGATGATCACTCACAGAACCCCGAGGTGAAGCAATGGCATCCACCCATTTACATATGTAATCTACTAGTATGTAATTATTACCATAAGAAGATGGGAATGGACCCATGAAGTCAACACCCCAGACGTCAAATACTTCCACTTCTAGGGTATATTTTTATGACATCTCATGTCGCCTAGTGATGTTTTTCTGATCTTTTGGCAGTGACTGCTTGACTATACAAACTCAAGAGTGTCCTTAAATATGTGAGGCCAATAAAAATTGGCCTGCAAAATTTTTGTTGGTATTTTTATACCTCCTAGATGACCTCCATATGATAATGATTGGCATTGC
This sequence comes from Boesenbergia rotunda, assembly GCA_024364735.1. Lineage (NCBI taxonomy): Eukaryota > Viridiplantae > Streptophyta > Magnoliopsida > Zingiberales > Zingiberaceae > Boesenbergia > Boesenbergia rotunda. The sequence continues at coordinate 94,075 of JAGFNQ010002196.1, read as the reverse complement.
ATTATGATTTGCCTTTGTTCATCCTTGGGCACACATCTTCTGTAGATGAAATCACCACATTTCTTGTATAATAGGGGCTTGTCCCACACATACTACTTGATGTCTGCAAATTTTTTTTTCCTTCTGATGCATGTGTTTGATGGAAGCACCCCTTCGTCTAGAAAATTTGTTTGTTAGAAAACCAAGGTACATCTATACAAGAAACTATCATAAGGTGTTCGTCTAGCAATGAGTTATCTATCAGTTGGTCATTATTTATTTCGCCCTGTGGAATCCTTGACAAATAGTTTGTCACCACATTTTCTACTCCCTTTTGTCTCGGATTTCCAAGTCAAATTCTTGGAGGAGCAGAATCCACCTTGTAATTCTTGCTCAGGAAGCAGAGAGCTGCATGATTCGTGTACACTATAACTTTCAACCCAACCATATAGGATCTAAATTTATCGAAAGCGAATACCACTGCTAATAATTCCTTTCCTGTGGTGGCTTAGTTGATCTAGGACTCATCTAATATCTCGCTGGCATAATGGATTACATGCAACTTCTTGTCTTTTCTTTGTCCTAGTACTGCACCTACAGCAAATGCGCTAGCATCACACATGATTTCAAAAGGAAGTTCCTAGTCTAGAGCTTGAATTATTTGAGCAAGGATAAATGCCCTCTTAATCTTTTGGAAAGCATATTCACATCGTTGATCAAAACAAAACTCTACTTCTTTCAGGAGTAAATTAGTCAACGGTTTAGAAATCTTTGAGAAGTCTTTAATTAATCGTCAGTAAAATCCCGCATTCCCAAAAAAACTTCTAACCCCCTTGACATTGACTAGAAGAGGAAGTTTCTCAATTACCTCAATTTTTGCTGGGTCCACCTCAATTCCATCCTTAGAGATCTTATGCCCCAGGATAATGCTTTTCGTAACCATAAAGTGGTACTTTTCCCAATTCAAAACTAGATTAAGTTCTTCACATCTCTGAAGGACTCTTGTAAGGTTCTATAAATAGATGTCGAAATCCATTCCATAAATAGAGAAGTTGTCCATGAACACTTCCATGATATCTTCAATCATGTCTGAGAAGATGGACATCATGCAACGTTGAAAAGTTGCTAGAGCATTGTGCAATCCGAGGGGCTTCCATCTGTAAGCAAATGTCCTATAGGGGCATCTGAAAGTTGTTTTCTCTTGATCATACAGGTGTATGAAGATTTGTAAGAACCAAAGTATCCATCTAAATAACAAAAATAGCAATGCCTAGTGAGTCTTTCATGCATCTGATCAATGAATGGCAGTGGGAAGTGATCATTCCTTGTTTCCTTATTTAATTTTCTATAGTCTATACACATCCACCATCCTATCACTATCTTGGTTGGCACTAGTTCATTGTTCACATTCTCAACCACTATTATCTTCCCTTTCTTAGGAACCACATGCACTGGGCTTACCCAGAGGCTATCTGATATTAGATATATAATTCCTGCATCAAGGAGTTTAAGGACTTCCTTTTTAACTACGCCCTTCATGTTGGGATTCAATCTTCTTTGGTACTCCATAGAGCATTTACTATCATCTTCAAGAAGATTCTGTGCATACATAAAGATGAACTAATTCCTTTGATGTCGTTAATGGTATATTCGATCATTTTCCTATACTGATAAAATATTTTTAGTAATTTCCTTGTCTCACTCAGATTGAGATTAGCACTTACTATCACCAGTAAAATGGAGTCGGGTCTCGAAAATTCATATCTCAGAGTAGCAGGTAGCGGCTTAAGCTCTACTTGTGGTGTAGAAACCTCGGGCAAACTAATATGCAGTTTAGTTTCCATTGCTTGTTGACACTCTGTGGTTGTAGTGATGCCCAAATCCTTTGGTTGGGGTTTTGATTGCTCTGGTATGACTGAATCTTTCATCATTTGACTTAACGTCCCACTACACTAGGAGGGTAATGGCTCCTCTATTCTCCTTTGCAATACTAGATCCTCGCTGCCCTGTACTCTAATGGCCCGAGTAGGGGAGTCATCAAGTCTCCTCCTGACCATCCATTCATCACTGACTATCAGATCAATCAAATCACTAGCTTCATTGAGACTCCTATTCATCAGGGCCCCATCAGTGACCAGATCGAAGCAACTCTTGTTAGGGGAAGATAACCCGATGTAGAACATGTGAATGAGCAACCAATCCTCTATCCGATGATGGGGACATTGTCCTATCAGAGCTATATATCTATCCTATGCTTGACATAGTGACTCTTCCTCATTTCGCTCAAAATTTAGGATCTGCTTCCTTATGAAAGTGGTTTTACTTAGAGGAAAGTGTTTATTCAGAAACTTCAGTTTTAGGTTGCCCTAAGTGTTGATACTTTGAGGTCGCAAAGTATTTATCCAAGACTTTGCTGAATCTCTCACACTAAAGGGAAATGCTAGAAGTTAAATAATGTCAGGTGGAACCCCTTCATATTTCAGAGTATTACAATATCAGTGAAATTCCACTAAATGCTTGTATAGATCCTCGACTTCTGACCCACTGAATTGATCTTCCTGAAGATTAGAAATACAGGAAGGATTGAGCTCAAAATTGCTAGCTTGGAATTCCATAATTACAATGGGATTTCATTCCCAGACTGATTTGGGAGCTGCATAGTCTTTTAGTGGCTTGTTGTTGATTGTCATGGTAGGTTGATTAAGCTCTGAATGTAACTATGCTTTCTGTTCTCTTCTTTTGTGTCTAAAGGTTCTAACAATCTTTGGATTAATAGGCAATAAAGTTTATACAAGAACAAGTCTACGCATGCACAATAATAGAATCCACAAGAATTAAAGAAATATTATTTTTAGTATTTCTAAGAAAAATGATGCAAGAAATAGGAAAGCAAATATGGACAAGAATTTTTTGTATTTTCAATGTATATATGAAAGGAAAAAAACAACTATGTTTTTGTGTTTTCAATAAATGTGTAAAGGAAAAACAAAATTTTGACTATTTTTTTGTGTTTTCTATAAAGAGATGCAAAAATTGTAACGACCCGAAAATTGTCTTAATATTTTCTTTAAAATATTAAGCATGTCTAGATAATTTTCCAAAGGATCTAGAAATATGAATACGAACCTTAGCCTAGAAACCCATAGTTTCTCATTTAAATTGAGAAACTAAGTACTAATGGGCTTTTTAGTGCCATTATTATGGGTGGATTTTAGGTAGAAATTAATATAAAAATAAATGGATTTTAATGAGAAATATTAACATAATTATGGGGGAATTTTTAAGGAATTTTTGAAATAATAGGAAATAAAATAGAAAAATTAGTGCATGCACCAAGGATTGAAACTTGGACCTCTAGTACAACCATGCATGCAGTAACCAATTCACCTAGCAAGGGAGTGCTATGAGGGAATGAAGTGGATATTAGTTAAGGTGAAGCAAATGAAGAGTCATCAAGGGAAGAGACATCATGACTCTTCATTTACTCTTTTTAAAATGATATAAATATGGAAAGGAAGTTACAACTTCCCTTCTCCTCTTCATTTCTTCTTCCTCCTTGCTTTGGCCGAAAACTCAACGTGTTCTCCCCCTTGAGAAAAGTTCCACCAAGGACTCTAATTGGAAGATCTAGGTTCTCTTCCAAGGTTACAAAGGCAAGAAGGGTTCAAGTGGTAAAGGGGATTTCCATTCTTCTTCTCTTTTAAGGTCTAAAAATCAAAGACAACCCAAGGTAAAACCTTCTCACCTGTGGTATGATTGTTCTTGATGTTTAACAAGATTTAGATGTTGTTTAATATGTAAGTTGGAGAATAGCACATGATGTGGAGCCTAGGGTTTCGGCCAAGGCTATGGCTTGGGCCTAGGGATGATGTAAATTCTCTTTTGTGCTCTTAAATGTTCCATGATGTCATGTAAGTCATAGATTATGATCTAGGGAAATTTTTGATGCCCTAAGACCCTTCTAGGGTTTCGGCCACATCAAGTATAGGGCTAGGGATTTATTTTAATCCCTCAAGTATGCTTAGTATGTCTTGCTATGATGTAGTATGGATGAAAATAGTGACTTATATAAATTTTTTTATGGGCTTGCTACCCTTATAAGTTTCGGCCAAATCATGTATTGGGGCTAAGGCTTAGTGTTAAGTCCATTCAAGGGTGCAAGTGGTCTTCCATGGCATGATATGCAAGGTATAGGATGTTAATCTTAACCTAGGCAAATTTTCTATGGATTTATACCTCCTTCAAGTTTCGGCCAAGACCCAAACCTAGGGTTTGGATTGGGTTAAGGTCTTAAGAATGCATGTTTCTAAGTTACCATGATGCTAGTAAGTAATTAAGCATGAAGTAAGGATCTTTATGTTACAAAAATCTTAGTTATGTGTGTTGTAATATGATTTTGTATGTTAGATTCTAGGTGATGCTTTACTCATGAACATTTAAGTCATATACCATGAATGTATGTAATTTGATGTAGAATGTAAGTTATGATAGATAGAATGATGCATGTATAATGATAAATGTTTATAATAAATTATGGTTTATGAAGGTATATGTATGTGTTAAGGTAAATGCCATGAATCCTAGTAGTATGAGTCATGTTTATATGTAACTGACCATCCATGCTTTATGATGAACACTAGGATTATGTATGCTAGATGAAATGTATCATGTATGAAGTACAGGTTTATTTATGTATTATGATCATGCAAGTTTTACGAACCAAGATAATGTTTATGGCAAAGACAGATGATTATACATGTATGTCTTATTATGTGAATAAAGAATGATAAGTATGAATGAAGAAGATGGTTATGCCTTAAGTATGAATGAAATAAGTATGAATGATGAAGGCATAACGATGATATGAAATAAGTATGAATGATAAGTATGAATGACAAGTATGAATGATGAAGCATGCATGTTTATTTTTACGAATGGGGCTTGTACCGGACCGAAGTAAGGGTCCAAGGGATGGGCACCTTAAGAACGCCCCGGTTCTGGACTACCGAAGCTGTCCACGGTTCTGGCACTACCGAAGCTGTGCAATAGGGATGGGCACCTTAAGAACGCCCCGGTTTTAGGACTACTGACTATGCTGTCTTACCCTAGTAGGTTGAGGCTAGCTACCTCATATCTACCTAGGGATGCACGCTTATGATGTATGTATGTGGTATAAGCCGGGGACCCCAATGATGTTATGTTTATGTTAAGCACTTAAAAGTATGTTTTAAAAACTAAGTATCCTTATGTAGTAAATGCATTTGACTCATTCATACATCCATGTTACGCATCGTGCCATGGTAAGTATATTTTATGTTGTGTGTTTATGCTCATAACTTATGTCATGTATAAGTATGTCTTATGTTCATGTATGCTAAGAATTATGTCATGTATAAGTATGCCTTATGTTCATGTATGCTAAGAATTATGTCATGTATAAGTATGCCTTATGTTCATGTATGCCAAGAATTATGTCATGTATAAGTATGCCTTATGTTCATGTATGCTAAGAATTATGTCATATATAAGTATGCTTTATGTTCATGTATGCTAAGAACCATGCCATGTATAAGTATGTTTCATGTTCATGTAGGTGTGCTCATGTTCATGTATGTTAAGATTTATGCCATGCTTGATATGTTTATGCTTATTGTCATGTAGGTATGCTTTATGTCATGTATACGTTGCTTGATATATTAAGTCATGTTCATGTATGTTCATTTACGCCATGTATAACTATGCTTATGTTTATGCTCGAAGTTATGTTATGTCAGATGCTTGATATGTTTATGTTGAAGCAACGTATGGTTTTAGTAAGTAGGAAAGGGTTTTACTAAGCCTATGTGCTTATAGTTTATTTTCCTTGTACCGCAGATCAAGCAAGAAGCTATTAAGGGAAGCCGCAGGAGAGGCAGAAGCATGTGTGTGTGTGTAGCAGTGACTTGGCAAAAGATTCTTATGTTCTCACATAATGCATGTCTTGGGTGAAAAATGTTTTCTTAAAATTTTATGCTATGTTTTATGTTATGACTAATGGATGACTTAAGACTCATGATGCTATGTTTATGGACAAGTGCATACTACTTATGATGACTATGAATAAGCTATGGAATGATTAAGTCATGATGCCATGTATAGATGTTCCATGTGTTTAGTTGCATGGTTAAAAGCATGTTTAGAAAAAAAAATGATTCCGCTGCATTAAGATGTTTATGCACATGTATGTTTAGCGTAACGACGCTTCTCTCGCCACACCACGAGGTGTGGGTAAAAGGCGGGCGTTACAAAAATGAACTAAGCAAGTAAACTAAACATGTGTGCAACAAATATATACACTAAGAAAAAAAATGTCAAGTCGAACTCTAGATGTTAGTCGCCTAATGTAGCTTTCTCAGCCCCCAGAAATGGCACTAAAAACTTGATGTGGTATATCCGCAAGTGCACGAAGTGTCGTCAAGTAATAAAAAAATATCGTATGCACAGAGACTGAGGTTGGCAATCACTAGGGAGTTCACAAGTGCAAGAGAGTTAAATGAATTAGAAAGGGAGTGAAGGTCGCACAAAAACTTGCTTAAGAGGGGTAGAAAGTGTAGAGAAGAGAAGAGAGGAAACTAGTCTCTTAGGAAGAACAGCTATGCAAGGGGAATGCACGAGGGTATTGGTTATATTCATTAAGCAGTTTTGTTGTGTCATTGATTTATTAGGACACTATTATGGATATAACAAGCTATACTAATTGCTTCGACCCCGAATTAGATAGAAAGGTTATATTCATTAAGCATGGTTCGAATGACTTCTTGAATGGTCTTATTTTTTCCAATCAACTATACCGTTTTGTTAGGGGTTCTAGGGAAGTAAAATTCACGAAGGTACCCATTTACCTTGCAAAACTCATCAAATTTTATGTTTTCAAATTCTCCTCCATGGTTACTTTTAATTCATTTAATTTTAATATCTTTTCATTTTCAAGTAGTTTATATACGGTATTAAATGTTTCAAGAGTTTCATTTTTAGTTTTCAAGAATTTTACCCAGGTAAATCTAGAATAATCGTCAATTATTACTAAGAAGTATCAATTTTTTGTTAGTGACATAGCTCTATCAGAATCAAATAGTTCTAGGTGCAGGAGCTCAAGTGTTGATTCAGTTAGATTTGATTAGATAGGTTTGTGGGTGACTTGGTTTGTTTTCCTTGTTGACATGAAATATAGGTTGAGTTTTCTAAATTTTTTAGTTTGGGTATAGCCTTAATTAGTCCATTTTAACTTAATTTTGAAATTAGCTTTAGGTGGGTATGCCCTAGTCTTCTATGTCATAGCATAGTTTCTTTTAGTTGGGTTAAATGGCATTTAGATAAAAAAATTAGGTAGGTTAATAGTATAGTGTGGGATCGATGTGATCGATAGAGGGGGAGGGGGAGGGGGGGGGGGTGAATATCGATTATGAAATTTTTGGATTAATATCATGAGTAAGCGCAGTGGAAATCAAAAATAGCAAGATAAAACAATGCTAACTCGCTTTGTTTTACTTGGTTCAGATTCTCTGACGGCTCCTACTCTAAGGCCCAAGATCCTTGCCCGAGTTGGTTGTGCAATACTATAATATGCAAAGATGATTTACAAGATACGAGGAGTAAGTACTGTTGGTGCAAAAAGCATCAGACCTGAACAGTCAACCTCTAGTGTTCCAATGTTCGACAATATACCAAGGTCTGGTCAATGTGATCAAGGGTTAAACCAAACAGGGTCTATTGTTTGGTAGGGTAAACCCAGGTTTCGTCAGTTTGACCAAAGGGTTAGCCAAATAGGACCTGATGTTTGGCAGAGTTATGAGAACCTAGGTTTGGTCAGTGGACCAAGGGATTAAGTCAAACTAGTCTTGAGGTTTGGTAGAGAGAGTATACTTACCTGAAGTTTGGAAGAAAGAAGACTAGTCAGGATTAAGATGACAAGCAAAGAAGTCCTTATCGAGGCACGAAGTCCTGATGAGTGAAGTTAGGCAAGAAGGCTTGACTTGTAGGGTTGAGCATGAAGTCCTAGTTCGGGGAATTGGGCACGAAGTCCTGGCCGAGGGTTGGGCACCGAAGTCTTGGTCTACGGGACCGAGCACGAAGTCTTGGTCGGGGATCAGGTAACGAAGAGTTTGCCAATTGAGGACTATGGACAGAAGTACAGATGGCTCGAGGATCGGACGTCTCGAGATCCGAGAGTCTTGGAGGCCAAGCACGAAGTCTTTGTCCAGCGGACCGAGTAGAAGACATTGCCGAGTGGGGATCATAGACAGATGTAAAGATGGGTCGAGGATTGGACGTCTTGAGATCCGGCTTCTCGAAGACCGAGAAAAAGTCCAAACGATGGTCCCGGCTGGCAAAAGGTAGCTTCTCCAGATTGGAGTAGGTGAAAGATGCGTTCCTTGGAAAGTGGAATAGTATGCGTCGGTTCGATCTAGGATTTCAGTTGAAATCCAAAAGTCAGAACCAGACAACTCTAGCTGTCAATAATTAAGGCTAAGGATTATTTTGTTTGTCTTGTGTATGTTTGTCTTACAGGAACCTGGAGTTGGAGGCAATCTAGAAGAGAAAACACAAGAAAACATGGCCTGGGAAAAAACTTGCTAGGCGCCTGAATAAGGACTTAGGCACCTGAATCCCAGTCGCTGAATCCATCCCAGGCGCCTAGGATGCAAATCCTATCCCCTACGCAGAGTTCGCTGCTTCAGATCAGGTTTTGACCACGGTTAGACACCTCAATGGTCTTTAGGGCGCCTGGGAGCATGCTATAAATAGGGGTGCCAACCCCTCAGTTCAGGGAATCAATTTTCATATCTGCATACTCATTCTGTGCAAAGAAAAAGTGCTCATACGAAGTTCTGCGACTAAAGAGGCTCTAGGAGGATGTGCGTGACACTTCAGACTTCCAGATTGGTCGAGATCGTCAACTTGTTTGGTTTGCTTTTAGTTACAGGTTGTACTTAACTTTATTTACTTGTGCTTGTAAAATCATACTGTAAGACGGGTTTTCTCCGCCTTTAGAAATTTCGGAAAGGAGACTATTAGTGGGCTCATGCCGATTACATAGGCCTTGGACGTACTGACCTTAGGGGGTTGGGAACTGTTGGGTTTTGGCAGTTGCGCATGGGAATCCTTTCCATGTCCCCGGATTAAAATTTCATTAATTGAAAATAATCTGAAAGTAGAACAAATTCCCAAACAACGGACTCATCATCGTACTAATTGATTCGAGTGACCACTTGAAAAAACGTGTTGTTCAAATCTCTAACTCGTCCAACCAATTAGCCGCGGAATAGACAATGAATGGATGATCGATTTTTGTGTTTATCATCAGGGTCCATTACATAAAATTGTTGGTGCAAGTTGCATCAATGATGTTCCTCTTTAAGTGTTTTAATGTTTGACAATTCACTTAAGTCAGTGATATATTGAACAGACAAAGGAGAGCAAAAGTGAAGTAACCTAAGTTGAAGAAAAGTCCTAGTTAATCTAGGCATCGGAACCCTAAAGACCTAGCGAAGGGCTGCTAGGCACCTAGCGAAGGACTGCTAGGTATTGAAACTCTAAGACCTAACGAAGGGCTGTTAGGCACCTAGCGAAGGGCTGCTAGGTATCGTAACCCTAAGACCTAGCGAAGGGCTGCTAGGCACCTAGTGAAGGACTACTAGGCATAGAAGACCTAGCGAAGGGCTGCTAGGCACCTAGTGAAGGGCTGCTAGGGAATGAAGACCTGGCGAAGGGCTGCTAGGCACCTAGCGAAGGACTGCTAGGTAATGAAGTCTTGGTCCAAGGGACTGAGCAACTTAGCTGAGCGATGACTAAGGACAGGAGTAGAGACGGGTCGGGATTCGGGCGTCTCGAGATCCGGAGTAATCGGAGGCTAAGCAAAAGTCCATCCGAAGGACTGGGTGGCAACCATCTTCTGAAAGGAGTAGGTGAAGGGCGAGTTCTCGGGGATAGGAACTCGTGCTGGTTCGACCTAGGGTTTCATGGAGATCCGAAGTCAGAACCAAGTCCTTAAGACCACTATTATATGTATCTATGCTTTGTGGTTGTATATTTTGCAGGTACCAAGATTGGAAGATGTGGCAGCCTGTTGGAGGCCCTAACCAGGTCGCCTCCAGTGTTGGGGGCGCCCCCATGCAACTAGGGCGCCCCCAGCAGTGGGGGCACCCCCATGTAAAGCTTAAAGAAGTAGTTTCGTGGTGTATGCAGAACAAGTGTCAACCGGGGCGCCCGGAGCGTCCGGGGCGCCCGGATTCGTAGATGTTTTGATGTTTCGAAGCCAGAACATAGGATAAGCCCTCACGGGAGCGCCCGGAGCGTCCGGGGCGCCCTGGTCAAAGGTCTTATCACCTGCAACGAAGTAGGCGCAAGGATAAGAGTTGACCGAGTCTTCCGGGGCGCCCCCAGCGTCCGGGGCGCCCCCAGGAGGCCTATATAAGGGGCTTCGACCCCTCTGCTTCAGACATAACATTCCAGAGCGATTCTGATCATTCCGACCGACAACAATGCGCTAGAAACAAGGCTCTATGACCGGAAGGCTCCAGGAGGAAGTGCGCGGCACTTCGGAGATCCAGATCGGCCAAGTTTCAGATTTTGTTCGGTTCGCTTTTACTTATTCCGTACTTCATTTTCGATATTATTGCTTGTAAATCATGCACTGTAAGTCAGGTTTCTCCGCCTCTGGAAAGTCCAGGAAGGAGACCAATAGTGGACGGGCGTTCCCGTGCATAGGCCTTGGATGTACTGACCCTGGGAGGTCGGGAACCAAGTAAAAATCCGCCGTGTCACTGTCTTGCTTTATTTCTTTTATTTACTTTTTCCGCTGCGCTACTAATATCCTAAGTCTAGATCGAAAGCTTTACGAAGATTTCCGAAAGGTTTCCACGATCGATATTCACCCCCCCTCTATCGACGGCACCGGTCCTACAAAAATAACATACAATAATAAAACAAGATCAAAGGAACCAAAAAATGACGGTATACCTCTTGTTTACCCCGCGATCTTCTATTATATGACCCAACCTCTTCTTGGACGTCGTATGAGCGACGATCTTCCAAGAAACGAAGTCACGAAGGCACACCTTCTGTACACAATCAAAATGTAAAACGATGAGATGACTGCAAAGCTTCATGCAAGGATCCAAGAATTGATGAACGGTCTACGGACGATAGGTCACAAGGTAAAAAACCGTGACCTCATCAGGTATACTCTAAACTCGTTCCCAAAAACTCGTTGTAGACATCTATGGTAGATGCTTATAAGGTTTCAAGGAACATGTCCGATATTAAACTCGATGAACTTTTTCTGAATTAGAACTCTATGAACAAACTAATGCTTCACAGGTTGAGAAGGGTTTAGCTTTTTTTGCAGGAAAAGTCCCTGAAAAGCAAAAGAAAATGGGCCGCATCTGATACCCTAGTCAGATTACGACTCAGAATCTGACGATGATGGAATCGATCATCCGGAGTTGGTCCGGATGGCCTGGAGCTATTACAAAATGATAAATGGCCAAAGAAAGAAGAAGAAGGCTATCCAGCAAATGGATGATCTACCCGAACCTACTACCAATTAAAAGGCAAAAAGTGAAGTAACCGGTTATGGGTGCAACAAGAAGGATCACAACAAATCGGAGTGTCCCAACTTGAAGGAGAACAAGAAGAATCAGAGGAAGAAGGCCCTCAAAGCTACGTGGGACGAGTCATCTTTAGAAGATGAAGAAGAAGTACCACACGGCAACCTCCTCGCGCTGACAGCATCAGACAATCTCGACACTGAATCGAAATCGGAATCAGAACTAGAAGAAAACATCGGAACCTGAAAACACTCAATTTTGGAAGACGGACAAATAATGGTAAGAGGCTATCCCGATCTCATCTTTATAACTTAATCTCATATCTGTCTCGTAAGCTGGCCAAAGCCAATGTTTGGGTCGAATCCCTCTGACAGGAAGTCAAAATCCTAAAAGAGAAAGTCAACTCTAGCTCCTTAATTGAACCAGTTTAGGAAGGAACCTCCACTCAAGTCCAAAAACTTGAGGAAGAGAATTCCTCCTTGAAATCTCAGGAAAATGAACTTAGAGCTGTGTTAGAACAATTTTCCTTGGGTTCCAAGAGTCTTGACATGATTCTTGGAAAATAAAAATTAGTTCTAAACCTATCCGGACTTGGTTATCGAACCAACTCATGGTACAAATCGTATTATTCTATTTTGAACCCAAGTAGAACCCAAGTCCAAGCATGGTTCCCAAAATTAAGCTTGATAAATCAAGCTGGACCAAACCAATATTGGATTCCTAAGGACAAGATTCACATATTATATTGCCCATACCGAGGCTTTAGTCCAGGGGGAGCTAATATGAAAACCATTTTTTTGATAAATTATCCCTTATTTTTTCTTTTGTTGTTTGATGCTTGTTTATTTTATTTTTTTTTGCAAGAATATTATGTTTAGATTTCGAAACGGTTAAATAAGGATCTGGCTTAATTGAAACTTGCACAACCTAGTATTAGGGTAGTGCGAGATGATAGTACGTTAGGGAATGTAATGCCCGAAAATTCTCAAACCTAATTTTAGAAATATCCTAGAATTAATTCTGAATTTATGGATATTTTTATAAAATTTTCCCATGGACAAATAAGGCAAAAAACAAATAAAAATAAAATACGCTGTAAAAAAAACTAAGTAAGATTTGATCCCTAGACCTACACTGAGAAGGGAAGAGACTTACCAAGTAGGCTAGTCTGTTTTCATTTATATAGAATAGAGGAAAAGATAAATAAGACAAAGTTAGTTAAATTTTCTCATGAGTATAAAAGGGGAACTTAAGGTTTTTAGATTCACTCTTTTCCTCACCTTCTCTCAGCGCCGACACCTCCCTCTCTCTCTACGATTTTCTTCCTCTCCCTCTCCCGAGACTCTCTTCTCTCTCCCTCTCTTACGCCTCTTCCTCTCCTCCTCTTCTCTTGCCGTCCAAGACAAGGGAAAAGCGAAGGGAAGGTCCCAAGAGGCCCTATTCTCTACGAGAATTCTCGTAGACGCGAGGAGAACGCCAAGGAGCAAGAAGAACGTCGAAGTTCGACGTTCCCTCAGAGATTTCATATTATATTCATAAGGAAACCTAGCGCAGGAAGTAAGTACCCCTCACCTGCAGTATAAGTAGTTTCGGTTGATTTTTCGTATGCTTTATTTCCTTATATGTATGTTCTACGATTAGAAATCATAAATTATGAACAAACACGTTGTGCTACCCTTCAGTTTTGGGTCAAGAAGCACGTTAGGTGTTTGTTAAATTGTTCAGTTCAGTTATTGCTATAGAAAGCATTAAAGAATAGAAATTCTTGCTTCAGTTTATGATCGGGACCAAGGTCCAACGGGATGGGCTCCTAGTTGCCCCTAGGTTTAGATAACCTAGTAAAAGTAAGAATCAGAAAAGGAAAGAAAAGTATAAAGGACTATTTTATTTTCAGTTGGCATTGTACCGGACTTCGGTCCAGGGATAGGCTCCAAGTTGCCTCTAGGTTTAGATAACCTAGTATGGGATGGGCTCCTAGTTGCCCCTAGGTTTAGATAACCTAGTAGAACCCTAATGGATTCGGGATTTGCTACCTCGGGTTTATTAGGGATGCGCGCACAGTTGGTATATTGCCGGGCCCATAGCAGTTGATTATTACTTTCACCTACTATATGTATTTAGTTTTCAGAAATTCATATTAGCATGTGGTGAATTTAATAGTTAGTTTGATGTTAGTTAGTTTCAGTTCCAGTTCAGATATGTATGTCATGCTATAGCTTACTTTTCAGTTTTAGTTCAGTATGTGTCATGTCTCAGTTATATGCCATGACACTCTATGATATGTATTTTAGCATGAGCCTAGCATGATTACTTATGGATATGAGCATGTATGTGCATAACATGTTTTACAAAAGCATAATTCGAGTTTTCATAGTTTTGTGAGGCTGGATGGTACTTACTAAGCTTTATGCTTATTAGTTTGCATTTCCTTATACTGCAGATACAGGTAAAGGAAAGCACTAGTAGCGGAGGCGGTGGGCTTGATGCAAAGTGTGTGTGATGGTGGAGTTGGAATAAAAGTCTTCAGAACATGCAAAGCATAGAAATAGTTTCTATTATGTTTCTTTTAGTTTTCCGCAATAGGTTATGTGAACCATGTATGAACTTAATTAGACTCGTTATTGGTGGTGCCTAGTATATTAAAGTAGTTTATTTACCTGTGTTAATACTTGCTTAGCGAATATTGAATGATATGAGTTACTACTTGCAATATGGTAATTTAGATCCATGCTTAAGCTTTAGAGATAAGAACTTGATACTTTTGATTTACATGCTAAATACATAGGATATGCTTGTTTTAAGATATATATGCACCATATAGAATGACATGTAGTAGCTAAGAATGCCCTTAGATATGAATAATGAATGGTTTCAATAAGAAGTTGATACGAACTTGGCACATTCATATTTATACTTCTATATATCATTTTTATGATTTCTAAGTTGCTATACATGCTAGAAACCCTCCAAAAACATGTAATAAATACCTTAGAATAATCGTGGAACTTTATTTATGCCATTATGTTTGTTAGATATGATTTTGGTACATTGTGGCTCAAGGTTGATACATTCTAGAAATCTGAAAACTGAAATTTCAGAACTACCAGTCAACTGGGAAAACACCAGTCGACTGGTATCGGGCACAGAACCATTCTGTGGCCCGACCAGTCGACTGACATATAGCAGTCGACTGGTACTTTGTAAAACAATGGTGGTGTAGAGCAGCTGGTTAGTGCTTTAGCCATGTAACCCAGAGGTTGGGGGATTGAATTCTGCCAAGATAATAAAATAAAAGTTTTTCTTTATTTTGGGCAAATTAATACTTTCAGCATGTTTATGAATTGTTAGTTCAGTAAATAGCGAAATAAAAATTTTCAAAATTCTCCCAGTTGGTTTAGCATTATTAGAAATTATTAATTAGTCAGTTAGTCAGTAGTTAGTAGCGATCCGCCTTAAAGCTTAGTACCAGAAGGTGGGTCGTTACAGGGAAACATGTCTAAAAAGTCACGTAGGGGTAAGACGTACCCTATTTGGTCCTATTAGGCACGTGGAACAAACAGAAGCTACCTCGCCAAATCCTCAACTAGTTAGACCAGGATTTCTCAAAAAGTAATTTGAGAATAAAATTTATTTAAAAGACTTTGTCTAGGAAAGGGTTGATGATCCAATAAAGCTACGACCAAAAAAGGCTTCTGTGCCTCGCCAAGACCTGGAAGCCAATTATTGAAATTTATTTTTAATTTACTAATTGTTAAACTTAAATCTAACACAAATTTTAATCAAATCATAGTGTTAACATAAAAATAAAGATAAAATTAATACATCTCATAAAACATATAAGGATAACCTATTTTGTCACTTAGAAATGAGTGAGATGTTTAGGACCTAATGATTTAGTCCAACCCAACCAACTAAATTAATTCTACCTTTAATATACCTTCAATTCAACTTAATTAAAGTTTAAAAAATTCAAATTAATTTTTCAAATTTAATAATCTTTTAATAATTCTTCCAAATCCAATTTAATAATTTTCAAAATTAAACTCAATATTTTTTAAAATCCAATTTACTACTTTCCAAAATTAAACTCAATATTTTCAA
The DNA here is from genome assembly GCA_024364735.1 of Boesenbergia rotunda. Lineage (NCBI taxonomy): Eukaryota > Viridiplantae > Streptophyta > Magnoliopsida > Zingiberales > Zingiberaceae > Boesenbergia > Boesenbergia rotunda. Next base: position 78,407 of record JAGFNQ010002196.1, on the reverse strand, counting down.
GATCCAATTTAGATATTTTCAAAATCTAACTTAATATTTTTCAAAAACTTTAATTTAATATGTTTCAATAATTTAACTTAATATTTTCAATAACTTTAATTTAATATGTTTCAAAAATTTACTTAATATTTTTAAAAACTTTAATTTAATATTTTTTAAAAATTTAACTTAATATTTTCAAAAACTTTAATTTAATATTTTTCAAAAATTTAACTTAATATTTTCAAAAGTTTAACATGAAATCCAATTTAATAATTTTCAAAAATTTAACTTAAAATCCATATTAATATTTTCAAAATCCAATTTGCAACCCATGTCAACGAGGTAAACAAACAAAATCAACCCACAAATCTACCCAATCAGACTTATCCCAAGCTACACTTGAGCTCCTACACCTAGACCTATTTGATTCTCATGGAGCCAAGTCACTAAGTGAAAATCGATACTGCTTAGTAATTATTGATGATTATTCTAGATTTTCCTGGGTTAGGTTTTTAAAAATCAAAGTGAAACATTTGAATCATTTAATAACTTATGTAAAATACTAGAAAATCAAAAAGATACTTAAATTAAAAGAATAAGAAGTGATCATGAGTGTGAATTTGAAAACCAAAAGTTTAATGAGTTATGTAAAATAAATGGCTATATTCATGAATTTTCCTACCCAAGAACCCCCCAACAAAATGGGATAGTTGAAAGGAAAAATAGAACCCTTCAGGAAGCTGTCAGGACCATGCTCAACGAATATATCTTATCCAATAAATTCTGGGCAGAAGTAATTAACACCTTATGTTATATTCAAAATAAGGTCCTAATAAATAAAATACACAATAAAACACTTTACGAAATCTATTACAATAGAATACCCAACTTGTATTATCTAAAGGTGTTTGAGTGTAAGGTACATATCCTAAATACAAAAGACTACCTAGGAAAATTTCAATCAAAATCAACAATAGGAATTTTTGTTGGGTATTTAACCACGAGTCGGGCATATAGGGTCTATAAAAACATACCCTTAAAATTGAAGAAACCACGAATGTTATATTTGATGAAGAAATTTCACCCAACCCAATCAACTTAACCAATTCATCAAATCCAACTACTTTGAATCAAGATCAAGACGAAATTGAACCAACAATTGAACCAACAAATGAACCAACAATTGAACCAAAAAATGAACCAACAATTGAACCAATAGTTGAATCAACTCAAATTGTTGAACCTGTTCCTGTTCCAACCCAAAACAAACCAGCTGGACCTGAGGCTGAACCAAGTTCTAGGAGATCTAAGAAACCTAGACTAAATCACCCAACTGACCAAATTATGGGTGATCCAACCTTAGGGGTTAAAACAAGGTCTTCCTATTGGAACCTAAGTCAGGTTACTCTGATTTCAAAAATAGAACCAAAAACTATAGAAGAGCCCTTACCTGATCCAGACTGGATCATTGCTATGCAAGAAGAATTAGCACAATTTGTTAGAAACCAAGTCTGGGACTTAGTGCCTAAACTAGAAGGTAAATCCATTATAGATACTAAGTGAGTATTTAGGAATATGTTGAACAACCAAGGTGAAATAGTAAGAAACAAAGCTCGCTTTGTAGCTAAAGGATTTACTCAAGTTGAGGGATTAGACTATGATGAAACCTATGCCCCTGTAGCTATACTTGAGTCAATTAAGATGCTACTGGCCTTTGCAGCCTATAGGGGATTCAAATTATACTAAATGGATGTTAAGTCTACCTTCTTGAATGGTTTTATAAAAGAGGAAGTGTATGTAGGGCAACCCCTAGGCTTTGAGGATCTTGACTACCCTAATTATGTATTCAAACTTAGGAAAATCCTTTATGGGTTAAAACAAGCACCTAGGGCTTGGTATGAAAGATTATCCACCTATCTAATTTCTAAAGGTTTTAACCAAGGTCAAATTGTCTCAACCCTATTTTTTAAGACTTTAGAAAAAGATATTTTTGTAGCCCAAATTTATATAGACGATATAATTTTTAGATCAATGAACACAAATTTCTTTAAAGATTTTAATAAAATTATGGAAAACGAATTTGAAATGAGCTTAGTAGCTGAATTAACTTTCTTTTTAGGGTTACAAATTAAACAGACTAAGGATGGAAACTATATTCACCAATCAAAATATGCAAAAGAATTAATAAAAAAATTTAAAATGGATAGTTCAAAGAATTTAAGTATTCCTATGTCTATAAATGCCAAAATAGATAACGATCCTGAAGGTAAGCCAATCGATTTAAAATATTATAGAAGTGTTATAGGATGATTGCTATACCTAACTGCTAGTTGACCTGATATACTTTTTGCAGTAGGTATTTGTGCCAGGTACCAAACTTGTACTCAGGAGTCCCACTTAACTACAGTTAAAAGGATCCTTAGATATATTAAGGGCACCATAAATGTAGGTATTTGGTACCCTAGAACGTCCAATTTTGAATTATTAGGATTTTTTGACACAGATTATGCAGGTTGTAAATTAGATAGAAAATGTGCCAGTGGGAGCTGTCAGTTACTAGGACAATGTAACGCCCGCTTTTTTTTTTTTTTTGACCACCATAAAGCGGCGTTACGTTAACATACTTAGGGCATGTAGACATCATGACGCAGAGGAAAACTTTAAACTTACACCTACATGCACTTTCTATCATTCCTAGCATCATAACATACTTAGCATCATGTCATACTTAGCATCATGTTATACTTTAGCTTTCTGTCATACTTTAGCATCATATCATAGAGTCATAGTCATATTCAAGTACTCAGTAGTAAAGGTAAAGTTCCATCATAAGGCAAGCAAACATATGGTCTCTTGGCCAAGTCACTATCACACACATTCTGCAAAGCCCTCCTGCTGCTTCCTTACTGTTCCTTTGCATGATCTGCGGTATAAGAAAATAAAACTATAAGCACACAGGCTTAGTAAGACTCTTTCCTACTCACTAAAACCGTCCGTCACTTAATCATAAACATATGAAACATTAGCACTCTTAGCGCTTTACTTAGAACATCATCCCTAGCATCACTTAGCATTCATTTGACATGTCATGGGCATAGCTTCACCCCATTCATAGCATGACATAAACATAACCATAAACATTCGGGTATGGCATAAATATTGACATAACATAAACATCGTACACAATCATAGCATGACATAATACTTGATATAGACATAAATAAAATCATGGCATAAATCTAATTACAATCATGGCATCCCACACTAGCATGAGCATGAACAAAATAATGGCATTCTAACGTAACATAAACATGATTAAACCATGGCATCCTAAACTAACATAAACATCAATAAACTCATGGCATCCTAACCTAGCATACACATAATTAAAGCATGGCATTCTAAACTAGCATAAAATCATGGCATCCTAAACTAACATAAACATAGATAAAATCATGGCATCCTAAACTATCATAAACATAATTAAAGCATGGCGTTCTAAACTAGCATCAAATCATAGCATAAACATAAATAACATCATGGCATAAACCTAAATAATATCATGGCATAAGCTTAAATAATATCATGGCATAAACATAAATAAAATCATGGCATAAACATAGATAAAATCATGGCATAAATATAAATAAAATCATGACATAAACATAAATAAAATCATGGCATAAACATAAATAAAATCATGGCATAAACATAAATAAAATCATGGCATAAACATAAATAAAATCATGGCATAAACATAAATAAAATCATGGCATAAACATAAATAAAATCATGGCATAAACATAAATAAAATCATGGCATGAACATATCTTCATAATATACTTTCCGTAAACATACTTTTCATAACATAATGCATAACATGAATGGATGCATGTGGCAATCGTGCATATATATATATATATATATATATATTATATATATATATATATATATATATAATATATATATATATATATAAGGATGCTTAATCTTGAAAACATGCTTTTAACATAATCATAACTTTCATTGGGCCCTGGCTTCTACCACATTCATTCATCATATGCGCGCATCCCTAAGTAAATACGAGGTAGCTAATCTCGACCTACTACGGTAAGGACAGCTTCATCGGTAGTCCCGAACCGTAAGGACAGCATCATCGGTAGTCCCGAACAGTGGACAGCATCATCGGTAGTCCAGAACCGTGGAACTTACTTAGGTCCGGTACAAGCCCATAAAATAAAATAAATGCTTTCATATGCTTCTTCATTCATCATCATTCATAGCACATTCATTCGTTCATCATACTTAGCCTTCATTCATCGTTTCCATTATTAGACATGGCATAGGTACACATCATTCATATAGTATGGCATACACACACAAGCATGGCATACATTCATATCATTCATAAGACATGGCCTACATACATATCATTCATACATCATGTCGTACATACATATCATTCCAAAATCATGGCATATGTCTAAACATTCTATGACCTAACGTATATTTCATGACATATAAGCTATAGGTTTAGTTAACATGGTATTCCTTCACCTTACTTAAGCATGCCTCCTAATTACCTATACCCTAAGGTACTCTAGGGTACCCCAAAAATTCCCAAAAATTATATTTACTTACTACACATCATAAGGGAACATTAATCAACATCATCAAGATTTTTTTGGCATTATTATGGACCCCAAAATCATGGTGGCCGAAACCCACAAACCTAGGGTTCTTGGTTTCCTTTCCTTGTTGTTGGCCGAAACTCATTGGGTCTCTAGGGTACTCCAAAAATTCCCAAAAATTATACTTAACTTCTAAACATCATAAGGAAACTGTAAATAACATTATCATGATTTTTAACTTATTTTTAGACCTTTAAAACATGCTGGCCGAAACCCTAGAACTTAAAGTTCTGGGTTTTGCTTCCTTCATGTTGGCCGAGACCCTAGGGTGTCCTACGTACTCTAAAAATTCCCAAAAATTACAGTTAACTTCTAAACATCATAAGGGAACATCAAATAATAATATATCATGATTTTTAGCATAATTATGGACCTTTAAAACATGCTGGCCGAAACCTTTGAACATAGAAACCTTGATTTTGTTTCCCTTCAACATTAAATCCGAAACTAAACCATATATCATGCCAAAAATCCCAAAAAATTTCAATTAACTTCTAAACATCATAAGGGAACATCAAATAATATTATCATGATTTTTATCATAATTATGGACCTTTAAAACATGCTGGCCGAAACCTTTGAACCATAGAAACCTGGATTTTGTTTCCCTTCAACATTAAATCCGAAACTATCCCATATATCATGCCAAAAATCCCCAAAAATTTCAATTAACTTCTAAACATCATAAGGGAACATCAAATAATATTATCATGATTTTTATCATAATTATGGACCATTAAAACATGCTGGCCGAAACCTTTGAACCATAGAAACCTGGATTTTGTTTCCCTTCAACATTAAATCCGAAACTAACCCATATATCATGCCAAAAATCCCCAAAAATTTCAATTAACTTCTAAACATCATCAGGGAACATCAAATAATATTATCATGATTTTTAGCATAATTATGGACCTTTAAAACATGCTGGCCGAAACCTTTGAACCATAGAAACCTGGATTTTGTTTCCCTTCAACATTAAATCCGAAACCCACCCATATATCCAGCCAAAAATCATGGAAAACGTTGGTAACTATTATACCACAGGTGAGGGAGTCTTACCTTAGATTTCTTGATTTTTAGACCTTGGATGGAAAGAAGGAAGAAGACTTGACCACACCTAGCCCTTGGAAACTTGAGAAGACCTTAGATCTTGGAGGATGAGACTTTTTGTGAAGTTTTCTCAAGGGAGAAGTCCTCCTTGAGTGCTCGGCAAGAATGGAGAAGGAAGAGAGGAGCAAATGCACTTGATGGCATGAAGAATGAAACTCCCAAACCCCCTTATTAATCAACCATTAAGGTGGTGAATG
>JAGFNQ010002196.1:17922-72177 GCA_024364735.1 Boesenbergia rotunda | reverse complement strand
GCGTTCCCAGGTAGCTTCTTCGAACCGTTGACTTTGCCATAAGACTTTGACTAAGGGTATCTCCTTGTTCTAGTTTTGTCTATTAGTTATGCAACTCTTAGATCAAAATTTCTACATCCTTATGATTTCTAAGTACCATAATATCTGCTTCTACTCTTCGTGCTGTTATATCATTTTATTCGTTATGCTGCATCTCTATATTTACGTGGTTCTAATACATAATATGATTTCCTCTCAAACATTTTTTTTCTAGCTCTCATTGTCTATCTGTTTCTATCACTTATTGTCAAAATTTTGTCTGCTATTAAGCTGCCCATGAAAGAATATCATTTAACGTATTCCTGCTTAATTCCATTTGGTACTTCAAACAAGACTCTAACTTTCACTCACTATGCACAAGTTCATCATCTATGCACCAATTTATTACTCCGAATTGCTCTTCTCAATTAGCACTGATTTCCATGTCTCTGCTTCTCACATACATCTTTTATCTGTATCAACACTAGTATAACAAATACTACATTTCTCTTCTATCTACATTCTAGTTTGTTAAGTTATCTATAAACTTATATATTCATATGGTTATTTATATGATTAGTGAGTTCATATTTATTATATTACCATAAAATAACTTAAAGTTATCTATAAGATAATAGTGAAACATACGTTGATAACACTAATATTGATAATTAGTGTGAAAATATAGTGGACCCCTAATCTATAATAAGTGTTAATATAATTAGGACACTACCCTATGCGTATCATTCTAGGTCATACCGTATGACTTATGCCATTAATTATATTAGTATTAGTATAATGTAACTAACACTGTTATAATCTTATTTATGTAGGCTATCATATAATTCCCTACATGAGACTATATTATAGGGTATACATAATATCATAAATTATAGTTATTTATCATATAAATTATAGGTATAATACCTATAATTGCTTATGGAAGAATTTGTATAGGTGATAACTTATAGGTTGAGATGACACATGTTAACCTGTATGTAGGCTCATATTAAGAACCTATATGATAGGTGAATTATAATAATACTTATATAATAAGGAATTAGTATAGTTATATTGATGATAATCTTATATTAGTACACACTCTCATATTATTGTCGTTTGCATTATATAATATAATATAATTATATTATATGATTGGTAACTCATATAATGTACAGGTTATATAACATTATGTTAATACCAGGTTCACCTTAATTTCTAATATTATGATGGTGCTCAATTAACACCATGTTTATGAACACAAGGTTGAGTCACACTTATGACTAATTGTATTATGACTAACTTAGACCTAATGTATAAGGCAAAATACTTATACATGATTGTCTTATGATGTGACTTAAAGTAGGTTATGATATTAGGTATATTGAGCATCAGGTCAGCCGATGTAGTAGTCTTATTAATTCTGTTACTTTGTCTTCTAGTCATGCTTTCCTTCATCAAAGACAAGCATGGCCCATATCAGTTTTCTTTTTCCTACCCCTATATTGTGCTAATATTTAATTCCTAAAATAAGATAATATACTAAAATATATATCGTTCATAGGTACTTATCTCAAAGTACCTTTCATCATATAACATTGTTCATACTTGCATATTCTATAGTCATAGATATCGTCATTCTAGGAACATAATAAAACATAAAATACACTTAAAGATACTTACTTGGAAGCGGCAGGAAGAGGGCTTGATGTATGTGTAGTGAGATGGTTACTGCTCTGATACCAACCTGTAACACCCGCTTTTTTTTTTCTTTGACCACCATAAAGCGGTGTTACGTTAACATACTTAGGGCATGTAGACATCATAACGCAGCGGAAAACTTTAAACTTACACCTACATGCACTTTCTACCATTCCTAGCATCATAACATACTTAGCATCATGTCATACTTAGCATCATGTTATACTTTAGCATTCTGTCATACTTTAACATCATATCATAGAGTCATAGTCATATTCAAGTACTTAGTAGTAAAGGTAAAGTTCTATCATAAGGCAAGCAAACATATGGTCTCTTGGCCAAGTCACTATCACACACATTCTGCAAAGCCCTCCTGCTGCTTCCATACTGTTCCTTTGCGTGATCTGCGGTATAAGATAATAAAACTATAAGTACACAGGCTTAGTAAGACTCTTTCCTACTCACTAAAACCGTCCGTCACTTAATCATAAACATATGAAACATTAGCACTCTTAGCGCTTTACTTAGAACATCATCCTTAGCATCACTTAGCATTCATTTGACATGTCATGGACATAGCTTCACCCCATTCATAGCATGGCATAAACATAACCATAAACATTCGGGTATGGCATAATTATTGACATAACATAAACATCGTAAACAATCATAGCATGGCATAATACTTGATATAGACATAAATAAAATCATGGCATAAATCTAATTACAATCATGGCATCCCACACTAGTATGAGCATGAACAAAATAATGACATTCTAACGTAACATAAACATAATTAAACCATGGCATCCTAAACTAACATAAACATCAATAAACTCATGGCATCCTAACCTAGCATACACATAATTAAAGCATGACATTCTAAACTAGCATAAAATCATGGCATCCTAAACTAACATAAACATAGATAAAATCATGGCATCCTAAACTATCATAAACATAATTAAAGCATGGCGTTCTAAACTAGCATCAAATCATGGCATAAACATAAATAACATCATGGCATAAACTTAAATAATATCATGGCATAAGCTTAAATAATATCATGGCATAAACATAAAAAAATCATGGCATAAACATAAATAAAATCATGGCATAAACATAAATAAAATCATGGCATACACATAAATCAAATGATGACATAAACATAAATAAAATCATGGCATACACATAAATCAAATCATGACATAAACATAAATAAAATCATGGCATAAACATAAATAAAATCATGGCATGAACATATCTTCATAACATACTTTTCGTAAACATACTTTTCATAACATAATGCATAACATGAATGGATGCATGTGGCAATCGTGCATATATATATATAATATATTATATATATATATATAATATATATATATATATAAGGATGCTTAATCTTGAAAACATGCTTTTAACATAATCATAACTTTCATTGGGCCCTGGCTTGTACCACATTCATTCATCATATGCGCGCATCCCTAAGTAAATACGAGGTATCTAATCTCGACCTACTAGGGTAAGGACAGCTTCATCGGTAGTCCCGAACCGTAAGGACAGCATCATCGGTAGTCCCGAACCGTGGACAGCATCATCGGTAGTCCAGAACCGTGGACCTTACTTAGGTCCGGTACAAGCCCATAAAATAAAATAAATGCTTTCATATGCTTCTTCATTCATCATCATTCATAGCATATTCATTCGTTCATCATACTTAGCCTTCATTCATCGTTTCCATTATTAGACATGGCATGGGTACACATCATTCATATAGTATGGCATACACACACAAGCATGACATACATTCATATCATTCATAAGACATGACATACATACATATCATTCATACATCATGTCATACATACATATCATTCCTAAATCATGGCATATGTCTAAACATTCTATGACCTAACGTATATTTCATGACATATAAGCTATAGGTTTAGTTAACATGGTATTCCTTCACCTTACTTAAGCATACCTCCTAATTACCTATACCCTAGGGTACTCTAGGGTACCCCCAAAATTCCCAAAAATTATATTTACTTACTACACATCATAAGGGAACATTAATCAACATCATCAAGATTTTTGGCATAATTATAGACCCCAAAATCATGGTGGCCGAAACCCACAAACCTAGGGTTCTTGGTTTCCTTTCCTTGTTGTTGGCCGAAACTCATAGGGTCTCTAGGGTACTCCAAAAATTCCCAAAAATTATACTTAACTTCTAAACATTATAAGGAAACATTAAATAACATTATCATGATTTTTAACATATTTTTAGACCTTTAAAACATGCTGGCCGAAACCCTTGAACTTAAAGTTCTGGGTTTTGCTTCCTTCATGTTGGCCGAGACCCTAGGGTGTCCTAGGGTACTCTAAAAATTCCCAAAAATTAAAGTTAACTTCTAAACATCATAAGGGAATATAAAATAATATTATCATGATTTTGTTAGCATAATTATGGACCTTTAAAACATGCTGGCCGAAACCTTTGAACATAGAAACCTTGATTTTGTTTCCCTTCAACATTAAATCCGAAACTAACCCATATATCATGACAAAAATCCCCAAAAATTCCAATTTACTTCTAAACATCATAAGGGAACATAAAATAATATTATCATGATTTTTAGCATAATTATGGACCTTTAAAACATGCTGGCCGAAACCTTTGAACCATAGAAACCTGGATTTTGTTTCCCTTCAACATTAAATCCGAAACTAACCCATATATCATGTCAAAAATCCCCAAAAATTTCAATTAACTTCTAAACATCATAAGGGAACATCAAATAATATTATCATGATTTTTAGCATAATTATGGACCTTTAAAACATGCTGGCCGAAACCTTTGAACCATAGAAACCTGGATTTTGTTTCCCTTCAATATTAAATCCGAAACTAACCCATATATCATGCCAAAAAATCATGGAAAACGTTGGTAACTATTATACCACAGGTGAGGGAGTCTTACCTTAGATTTCTTGATTTTTAGACCTTGGATGGAAAGAAGGAAGAAGACTTGACCACACCTAGCCCTTGGAAACTTGAGAAGACCTTAGATCTTGGAGGATGAGACTTTTTGTGAAGTTTTCTCAAGGAAGAAGTCCTCCTTGAGTGCTCGGCAAGAATGGAGAAGGAAGAGAGAAGCAAATGCAATTGATGGCATGAAGAATGAAACTCCCAAACCCCCTTATTAATCAACCATTAAAGTGGTGAATGAAGAGTTTTCCATGGCCCTTCATCTTCTTCTACCATTTAACCACCATTCACTTCATTTCCTCACAAGAATTCCTTGCTAGGTGAGTTGGTTAAAGCATTCTTGGTTTAGCTAAGAGGTCCAAGGTTCAATCCTTGGCCCATGCACCTTTATTTTTATTTTTATTTTATTTAATCCTTTTTCTTATTTTTGAAAATTCCCCTTTTATTTCGAAAATTCTCCAAAAATGACCCATAATTTTGCCAATATTCCTAAATAAAATTCTTTTATATTTATATTAATTTTACCCAATTAATACCCATTTTTGGAGCCCATTTAAAGCCCATTAGTACCAAATCTCTTTATTTAAATGGGGAAATTAGACTAATATTTATCCAAAATCATGCTAATATATCCAATTAAATCCTATTTATATTTATACTAACTTTTACCTAAAATCCACCGATAATTATGGTACTAGAAAGGCCCATATAAGGCCCATTAGTACTTAGTTTTCTCAATTTAAATGAGAAAACATGAATTTTCTAGCCCAAAGCTCGTATCAATACTTCTAGATCCTTCGAAAATTATCTAAACATGCTCCATATTTTCATAGAATATTAAGAGAATTTTCCGGGTCGTTACACAGTGAGCTTCCGAAGCGTTTTCTTGCTTAACTTGTTTTGCCTTGACCTTGGGGGCGCCTGGGACCTCCGTGGCGCCCTGCCCAGCTGCTGCCCCTCTCCTTTGGAGCGTTCTGAGCTGCAGAAACTCGTTCCTTTGGTCCTGCATCCAGAGTTAGTCCAAAACAACACAAAGCAATAAATTATTACGTTCATACAGCCTTAGCTGTCTTGGTTCTGACTTTGGGTCTCCAAAATGGAGCCCTAGGTCGAGCCGACGCCTACTGTTCCCTCGACGGGGAGCGCGCCCTCACCTACTCCTCTCAGGAGAGTTTACCTTTTGCCAACCGGCTCCTCCGGTTGGTGTTTTGCCCGATGCACCTGATCAGGTCTTCGTGCCCACCTTTTGAGCAGGTCTTCGGTGCCCAGCTCCTTGCCAGGGCTTCGTGCCCAGTCCTCGATCAGGACTTCATGCCCACCTTCCGAGCAAGTCTTTGGTGCCCAACTCCTTGCCAGGGCTTCGTGCCCAGTCCTCGACCAGGACTTCGTGCCTAGTGTACCTAGGGCTTCTTTTCTAGTACACTTAGTAAATGTGTTAGATCAACATTATATCTTAACATTGAACCCTTTGCCAATATCAAAACAAGGTTCGATATGGTGCTTCCTGCACCAACAATCTCCCCATTTTTGATTTATGGCAACACAATTCAAAGTTAAGAAAAAATTACAACATTTTAAGCAAGAAGGTTAAGACCAATAAAACATAGTAATTCTGAATAGTATAAAGTCTAAACCCAATGTAATTTTGAAAAAATATTTCTCCTACTCCCCCTGAATAATTGTGTTATAAAACAACAATTAACTTAACTCTTAACTTTGACCTTTCCTCCCCCTTTGACATATATCAAAAAACATTTATGGGTGCACAACATATCTAACAGGGTTTTTTAAGTTTTTCTAAGTGCTTCATGTTTTTGACAAAGTATTTTTCAAAAATAGAGTAAAAGCATTTTCACTATCAAAACTTTTTACACTTAGATAATTTTCCAAAAAGTATTGCAGGCCTAAATTTTGAAACCAACTTTTACTTACAAGGCCTAAAAAAAATTTTACTTAGGCAAAATTTCCATTCTTGAAGCTAAATTTTAAAAAAAAAAATCAACTTTAGGAAAGATTTTGTTTACTAAAGAAAACTTTGCACATTTAGACGAATTTGCTTGGAAACATTTTGTGCATTTTGAAAAACATAATTCTTAAGAAATTTCTAGACAAGTTTTTGTTGGTGCAGAAAGCACCCAAGTCAAACCTGTGTTTTGATAATGGCAACAGGGTTCAAAAGTTAAGGTATAATGTTTATCTAACATGTTATTCAAGTGTGCAGGCAAAGCTCTAGCGAAGGACTGCTAGGCACCTGATGAAGGAATGCCAGGATACAAAGCCCTAGCGAAGGAATGCTAGGCACCAGGTGAAGGACAGCTTGGTACTGAAGACCTGGCGAAGGACAGCTAGGCACCTGGCGAAGGACAGCAGGGCAAAAGTCCAACCAGAGGAGCCAAGATACAAAGCCCTAGCGAAGGAATGCTAGGCACTAGCGAAGGACAGCTTGGTACTGAAGACCTGGCGAAGGATGGCTAGGCACCTGACGAAGGACAGCTGGGAAAAAGTCCAACTGGAGGAGCCGGTTGGCATCAGGTACATTCTCCCGAGAGGAGTAGGTGAGGATGCGTTCCCCGTCGAGGGAACAGTAGGCGTCGGTTCGACCTAGGGCTCCATTTTGGAGGCCCAAAGTCAGAACCAAGACAGCTAAGGTTGTATAAATTAACATATAATTGCTTTATGTTGTTTTGGACTAACCCTTGATGCAGGACCGAAGGAACGAGTGTCTGCAGCTCAGAGAGCCTCAAAGGAGTGAGGCAGCAGCTGACCAGGGCGCCCGGAGTGTCCCGGGCGCCCCAAAGGTGAACACAAAACAAAGTAAAGCAAAGTGAGTTTCGGTAGCTTATGGGCGGGGCGCCCCCGTGCTCCCGGGTGCCCCCATGCTCCCGGGCGCCCCCAACGTCCCGAGCGCCCCCAGTTCAAGCAATCGAAGCCGACTCCAGTGAAGCCAAAGGATAAGAGTTGACCCGGTCAATCCGGGCGACCCCAGCGTCCCGGGCGCCCCCGTCAAAGCCTGATCCCGAGTTTGAAGGGATCAGAGCTGACCGAGAGGATCTCGGATCAACTAACGCATGGGAGGGCGCCCCCGACGTTCCGGGCGCCCCCAGGCCCTATAAATAGGCCCTCGACCCCAAGGCTTCATGAATCAACTTCTTCCAACGCTGTTACGTTCTTCTGCTCCTGCGCTTTGCTCCAGAAACCTCCCAACTCGACACACAAGCGCCGACGACGTCCCTCTGCTCCGAGAAACATCCAATACCGGACGTCGGTAATGAAGAACTGTTATTTCATTTCTGTTATACTACTACTGTAATCTTTTTGTAAGAATTATTGCGCACATATAGAATTGCCCCCAGTAAACGGTCAACGACCGTGGGCCTTGGAGTAGGAGCCGACCGCGACTCCGAACCAAGTAAATCTTGGTGTTTGCGTATTGTTCAATTTTGTTATTCCGCTGCGCGTTTGCTCTTATTTTTAATCCGAAAAAGACTTACGATATTCACCCCCCTCTATCGTTTCTCTCGATCCAACAAGTGGTATCAGAGCGGGGAAGCTCAAATTTGGTGCAACCACCAATTTGAGAATTTTTTTTCGGATCTTTACGAAATTTTTTAGTTTTTATATTTTTTTGAAATTTTTCTCGTTAATCGAGGTTGGTGCAACACCCCTCGATAATTATTTCTCTTTATCCCGCACTACTAATCCAAGACCAAGTCTTGGGATATTTTCTTTTCCTTTAGTGTTATTTTTCAGATAAGATGGCCATGCAAGAAGGCTTCAGCACTGCAAGACCACCTCTCTTCAGTGGGGAGGACTTCTCCTACTGGAAGAGCAGAATGGAGGTCCACCTGAAAACTCAGGTGGACATGTGGATAATCATCCAGTCCGGACTGGAGATTCCAAAAACTGCTGAAGGAGTACCTCAAACCTACACAGAGTGGGACACCGCTCTGAAACGGAAAATTGAAGCTGATGCAAAGGCGACCCAGACCCTCCAATGCGGCTTAACAAAAGAGGAGCTGAACCGGGTGGGTCCTTTCAACAGTGCCAAGGAGCTGTGGGGGAAACTGATCGAGCTGCACGAAGGAACATCAGACACTCGGATCAGCAAGAGGGATCTCCTCCTGAACAAGCTGTACACGATCAAAATGACCGACAACGAAACAGCAGCTCAGCTTCACGCCCGAATTCAGGAACTTATGAACGGACTGCACACCATCGGTCACAAGGTAGAAAACCGTGACCTAATAAGGTACGCTTTAAATGCTTTCCCTAGAAACACCTTGTGGGCATCTATGGTAGATGCATACAAGGTCTCAAGGGACCTTTCAAAAATTAATTAGATGAATTATTCTCTGAATTAGAATTACATGAACAGACTAACTGCAATTTGGCCGAGAAAAGTATTGCCTTTGTTGCAGGTAAAACTGGAAGGACAACAAAGAAAAAGCCTCAACCTGAACCCGAGTCTAACTCAGACTCAGACTCAGAAGACGAAGAAGGAGATCGACTAAGCTGGTCCGACTGGCCCGAAACTACTACAAGGAATTGAAGAACCAAACCAACAAACGGAAAGTCAGCCGAAGAAAGGATGAACCAGCTGAACCCGCAAACGAAAAGAACAAGCCCAACGTGACCTGCTACGAGTGCAAGAAAAAGGGTCACTACAAGACGGAGTGTCCGAACCTAAAGGAGACCAAGAAGAACAGAAGGAAAAAGGCACTTCAAGCAACGTGGGACGAGTCCTCCTCCTCCGAAGAAGAAGAAGTCCCACAGTCAAACCTACTTGCACTAACCGCTTCAGAAGAAGTCGAGTCCGAGTCAGAATCAGAACAGGACGACGGCAGACTGACATTTTCAGAAGACGGCGAAATCAAGGTAAGTGGTTTTACTAGAAGTCAGTTAAGTGAATTAATCTCTTATCTCTCTCGAGATTTGGCGAAAGCCAAACTCTGAGTCGAATCCCTCCGACAGGAAGTAAAACTCCTGAAAGAGGGAGCTGACTCTAGACCCTTAACCGAGAAAATTCAAGAAGGAACCTCTACTCAAGTTGAAAAACTTGAGAAAGAGAACTCCTCCCTGAAAACTCAGGTTAAGGACCTTAGATCAGCCTTAGAACGATTTACCTCTGGTTCCAAGGGTCTTGACATGATTCTTGGAAAACAGAAATCGGTTCTAAATCGATCCGGACTAGGCTATAGAACCAAATCTCGACAAAGATCCTACTTTGCTGTACTGAACCAGTCCAGACCAAAAGTCCAGGCATGGGTACCAAAACTATGCCTGAACAAACAAACTGGATCAAATCAGTATTGGATCCCCAAGGACAAGATTCACATCTTGCCGAACCATTATCGTGGCTTTAGTCCAGGGGGAGCCAAATTAAAAACAATATTTATTATTAGATAAAATTCAATTCCTGATTGCAATTTGCTTGTTTGATTGTTTATTTAATTTCTGCTATTCACCATGCTTAGACTTAGGAATAGTTAGTTTAAGGACCAAACCAACTTAACTGAAAATTGACAACATAGTATTGGGAGGAGGTGAGATGATAGTACGTTAGGGAAACCAATTCTAATAAGATCAAGTATACTTGGTCTCTTTAGACTGGTGAAACTAGCCGAAGCTACCGATCCAAGACCCAAACTAGTTAGACCAGAATTTTTCAAAGAATAATCTTAAAAATGAAATTTCATTGAAAGGCTTTGTCAAGGAAAGGGTTGATGATCCAATAAGGCTACGGCCAAAGAAGGCCTAGTGCCTCGCCAAGACCTGGAAGCCAATCTCTGAAATTCAAATTCAAATCATTCTTTGCAAAATTTAAATCTAACACAAATTTTCAGTTATGTATAGATTCAAACAATTTTTAAATAAATTCAATTATTTTCTAAATTAATTAAGTTTTTCAAAATAAATCATAATTTTTTTCAAAAACCTGTCTCACAAAACCTGTAAGGCTAACGTGATGAAAACCCTAGATTGGATGAGACAGTAAAGATAAATTCAATTAAATTCCTTTAATACCTATATTATGGTTTAATCCTGTAATTCAGACATAGTCAAACCATGGTTAAAATGTCAAACCATGGTCAACAAGTCAAACCATGGTCAACATAGTCAAACCATGGTCAAAGCAGTCAAATAGTCAAACCATGGTCAAACCAATTAAACCATGGTCAAATAATCACAAAACAACAAAAGTGTCACTTCTTACATAATCCGGGCGCCCGTGACCCCTCGGGCGCCCCCATTGACTTTCTCTTCTCTCAAAGCAAAAAGCTATTTTTCCCTTGACCAGGGCGCCCGGAACCATGCGGTCGCCCCCATATCAGTCAAAGCAGCAAAAGCTGCAAAGACCAGCCTGACCGGGGCGCCCGGGCTCTTCCGGGCGCCCCCAACCAGCCTAAATCACTGCCAAAGGCAGTAGGCACTGTCCCGGGCGCCCGGGAGCTCCCGGGCGCCCCCAATAACTTGCCTATCAAAAGGCATCCGAACCCTTTCCTCTTCCCACACCAAATTTCATCCCCCTTCCTCACTTCCTTCCTTCCAAGGAGATCAAGTGACAATTGTGCTTCCTCAATCTCAACCATGCCTCCTCGGTATGATTTCATTTATGCATTTAGAATTATTTTCTTAATTCCTTTCTTATAAATGCATGTTTCTTAACTTAGAAAACGCCGAGCAAACCAAGCGAACCCCGGTACCGAACCGAGTCCCGACCCTAGGTTCCCTACTCTAGATCTGTGTAATAAGTTTGCTCGAACAACCTACAAGCCTATCAAAACTAGCTATCTAAATAGACACTTCTTCACTCAATCATGTCCCTTAGCCATGAATGTTATAAATTTCTATCAACTAGACAATCTAGTATTCTGCACTCATTCAATCAACACATCTTTATGTGCAGAATTCTATAATAACATAGTTAGACAGAACAATCTCATGTTTGTCACTACTGTTCAAGGAATACCCTTGTCAATCACCCCAACCTTACTAAATCGATTTCTTGGACTACGACCTTCCCAGTCCACCTTTTGTTGCTACCTCCTAGGGATCCTCCATTTGATGCTCCCTACTCTCACATTACTCTAGACACTCTCCACTCCTATTTCTATAGGGAAGCTAGACTCCCCGCAGCTAGACGATTTCAGTCCGTTGAACTTCAAGTCCAGGACTACGCCCTATACAGAGTCCTGGTCCGCTGCATACTGCCACTATCCACTAGGGATGTCGCGACCATGCGACCTTTTCATACCTTCCTCTTGTATGCTCTGATCCATCATCTAGACATTGACATCGGCCTTCACATATTCCACGCTATCTTATATGCCTCCAGTGTCACGACTCAGAGTCGGGTACGCACCCCCTTCTGCCACATCATCACCTCCATCCTTCATCACCACGGTCGTGACATTACCGTAGGTGAAATAACCGAGATGATCGATTTTGACGAGATAGGATTTAGGAACTTCTCTTTAGCTGGTATAGAGGTATCAGCCACTGGGGTTCTGACTTGGCGACGACAGCGAGCCAGAGCGTATATCGACTTAGACGAGGAGGTAGACGTGGACGTTGCAGATCTGGCAGCAGAGGCCCGAGCACATATAGACGAGCCCCCTCCACCGACACTCTACGAGAGAGTGACACGGCTGGAGACACAGGTCCAGAGCCTCCGAGAGGAAGTGGAGGCAAACCATGCTGAGGATATGGAGACAAATCTAGGCTATTACACTGACTATATGAGTGTCCTTAGAGCTGAGAGGGAGACCAGAGACGCACAGTATCACGAGATGATGACACTATTTCGATCCTGGCAGCCAGGCTCGTCTGATCATCTCGGTCCCTCGTCCTAGATTTGATTGGCATTGTATTAGTGACTATTTGACTGCCCCTACTTAGTAGGGTTGACTTATGTTTGACTCATGTGACTGTGTTAGTTTTTTTTACTAGCTGACTTATGGAAATGAGTACTTGTTTTTCTTCTATTTAATCAGCAGTTAGGATTATGCTTAGTAGAATAGGATAAGTCTACTGTTGGTTTTCTTACTCATTTCAAAAATCAGTTTTAAACGCAGTTTTTTTAACACTTTTAAAATCAGTTTTTACTTAGTTTTGAAAAGTTTTTTCGACTTAGTTTTATCTTAAAAATACCCCCTTTCAAAACTAGGTTTTTCGCAAATGGAATTAGTCTAGGCCCTAACCCTAGAACTGCATGCACCTATAGATTTAGAAGCCAGCATCTCACAAGCACCTTAGGGTACTTTTTGATTGATAACCTAGAAAGGGTTGAGATGCTTAGGTCTTTGCCTTAATTCAAGATGCTTTAAGTCAGTGCATCTGCAGTAATTGGGGTACTAAATACAATATATACAGTAATCAAGTTAAGTGTCAAGTTTAGAAAAACTAACTTGAACAGAACACTTAACTTGACTAACCTAGCGAAAATTACTGCTTATAGCAGCTAATAAGTAGCTAATTGGGTTAGACAGGACCCTAAAAGAAAAAATTGAAATGGATTTGGTTTAATTCATATTATGAACTGGTTCAATACAGCGAATTATGCAAGTTATTATTTTCTGTTATGCAATTTAATTATCCTGTTTCTGCTATACTTCGTTGTTTTTTTGATATATGGCAAAGGGGGAGAGATAGGAAAGTTTAAATTTTTTTCTAAATCCAAAATTTAAACTCTATATTCAAAAAGCACTTAACTCATTTTTTTTCAAAAGTACTAAAGGTCTTCTAAGTAACCAAAAGTTTTCAAAGCTTAGCTTTCTTAGTACTTAAAACCAAAAGTTTTCAAAATTTCCTAAGCACTTAAGACATAAGTTTTCAAAAAGTTGTCTAAGTAGCTAAACTTAAGGTGTCAATAATTTTCTTATAAATACAAACATTCCAAAAGCACACAATGAAAATTATTTTGGAAAATTATTCCTTAAAGGTTCTGCTGAAAATTATTCTAAGTAAATCAAACTTTGAACATAGAATCTATTTTCAAAAACCCCACAAACTTTTGAAAAAATTAGGGGGAGATTCCTTCCAGGGGGAGGGAACAAACTTTCATTTTACTTGTGTTGATTAACTTAACTTTTTGAACCAGGATTGCCATAAATCAAAAAGGGGGAGATTGTTGGTGCAGAAAGCACCCAAGTCAAACCTGTGTTTTGATAATGGCAACAGGGTTCAAAAGTTAAGGTATAATATTTATCTAACATGTTATTCAAGTGTGCAGGCAAAGCCCTAGCGAAGGACTGCTAGGCACCCGACGAAGAAATGCTAGGATACAAAGCCCTAACGAAGGACTGCTAGACACCTGACGAAGGAATACCAGGATACAAAGCCCTAGCGAAGGAATGTTAGGCACCAGGCAAAGGACAGCTTGGTACTGAAGACCTGGCGAAGGACAGCTAGGCACCTGGCAAAGGATAGCTGGGCAAAAGTCCAACCGGAGGAGCCGGTTGGCATCAGGTACATTCTCCCGAGAGGAGTAGGTGAGGACGCGTTCCCAGTCGAGGGAACAATAGGCGTCGGTTCGACCTAGGGCTCCATTTTGGAGGCCCAAAGTCAGAACCAAGATAGCTAAGGCTGTATAAATTAACATATAATTACTTTATGTTGTTTTGGACTAACCCTGGATGCAGGACCGAAGGAACGAGTGTCTGCAGCTCAGAGATCCTTAAAGGAGTGAGGCAGCAGCTGACCAGGGCGCCCGGAGTGTCCCGGGTGCCCCCAAGGTGAACACAAAACAAAGTAAAGCAAAGTGAGCTTCGGCAGCTTATGGGTGGGGCGCTCCCGTGCTCCCGGGTGCCCCCATGCTCCCGGATGCCCCTAGCATCCCGGGCGCCCCCAGTTCAAGCAATCGACTCCAGCGAAGCCAAAGGATAAGAGTTGACCCGGTCAATCCGAGCGCCCACAGCGTCCCGGGCGCCCCGAGCATCCCGGGCGCCCCCGTCAAAGCCTGATCCCGAGTTTGAAGGGATCAGAGCTAACCGAGAGGATCTCGGATCAACTGACGTGTGGGAGGGCGCCCCCGACGTTTCGGGCGCCCCCAGGCCCTATAAATAGGCCCTCGACCCCAAGGCTTCATCAATCAACTTCTTCCAACGCTGTTACATTCTTCTGCTCCTGCGCTTTGCTCCAAAAACCTCCCAACTCGACACACAAGCGTCGACGACGTCCCTCTGCTCCGAGAAACATCCAATACCGGACGTCAGTAACGAAGAACTGTTATTTCATTTCTGTTATACTACTACTGTAATCTTTTTGTAAGAATTATTGCGCACATATAGAATTGCCCTCAGTAAACGGTCAACGACCGTGGGCCTTGGAGTAGGAGCCGACCACGACTCTGAACCAAGTAAATCTTGGTGTTTGCGTATTGTTCAATTTTGTATATTCCGTTGCGCGTTTGCTCTTATTTTTAATCCAAAAAAGACTTACGATATTCACCCCCCCTCTATCGTTTCTCTCAATCCAACACTATTCTGTTCGATCAATAGGTCCGGTAAGTTGGGAGATAATATTAATAATATGATGTATTGTTGATTATTGACGAAATCCGTGTCCTGGTGAGTCGAGTTGATGATGCCCCCTTGATGAGCTCAAAAGGTTCATAATGTTAAACCAGATTAAATCCCCAAAAGAATTATAAAAAAGTTTTTTTAATTAATCAACAAATTCTAAAATAATTAATCCAAAATACTATGTTGTAGCGTGCAAAAGAAATATTTAACAATTTAAAATTGATTTCACAATTTAATAAAGACACTACCTACTAGATTCACCGGAAATTTTGATAGAATAAATTTTTAGGTATTTTTGTAATTTAACTCGTATGATTTCTCAAATACCAATTAAGTCCTCCATTGTTTGTAATATTATTTCTTTGCAGGGGTTTTAAAACATTTGAGCATGCATGATACATTTTAAATAATTTTATTTCATCTTTTAATTTTACATTTTCTATTTGCATGTTGTCATAGAGCTCTAGTGAACATATAGTAGCTAACTTACTTTTCATATCAATGCTACATCTTTTTAACTTTAAATTTTTAGATTTTAACAAGAATAGGGACTTAATCATTAACTTAATGTCATGATAAAGTTAATCAGGAGGTAGAAGATATATCTCACTTACCATATCGAATTTGAAATTGGATGCTCTTCCTTCATTGTTACTTCCTTCTGAAGTAGCTCCCCTTTCATCAATGCTCATCTTGAACAAACTTTCATCATCTTTCTCTTCTTGGTGACTTGCCATTAGTGCAAGTCCGACATCTACCTCGATCTCAGACTATGACGATGATTCGTCCCACGTAGTTTTTATGTTCTTGTGCTTCGATCGTCATGATCCTTTGTCATTTTTCTTATTGTTCAATTTTGGATAGTTGTCCTTAATGTGCTCTTCTTCTTAGCAGTTATATCATCTGATTTTTCATTTTTCCAAAATATACTTCTTAGCCTATGACTTATTAAACTTGTTAGATTTTAAAAACTTATTTAACTTTCTTACCATATAAGTCATTTCCTCTTCATCAGCTAAATATTCCTCATCGTGTTCGATCTTCCTTCTGTTTAGGTAGATGTTGTTCATCTTTTCTTTTCTCCATGCACATCGAGACTCATGAAGTTCAAATATAGAAAATAATTATTCTTAAGTACTTATCTTGAAATCCTTTGGCATATAGAAGGAGTCTACTATAGACATCCACTCTGGTGTTCTAGGAAATGTATTTAAAACATACCTTAGCAAATCTTAGTTTGTTACCTTCTCCTTGCACATCGAGACTTTTCATTACCCAAAGACCATGACTCACTTGGACTTTTCTCTTGGCAATTTTTTATTGGACATCCGATTATCAAGTATCCGATTAATCTTGAATCACTTGTACTTTCTGTAAGATGTGTATACTGAAAGACATGATTTCTTTATATGAACATCTTCATTTTGAAAAAAGAATCACAACTACACTAGGTACATGTTTATATTAGTACATGCATGTAGTCCAATTACTTTGCATTGTAGATAACATAGTGTGTGGTGTCACACGAAAGATCATGTTATCAGTTCCTTGCTTAGAATAAATAGAGACTCACAACCGAGATGGAATTGGACCACCCATCAAGATGGTTGTAATGTAATTAGGTGTGTTGACCATAGAATTACACTAGTGTGCTTTGAGTACATTGAGCAAGACCAAAACCCGAGGTTATCCAATTTGTACCGACTCGATAATTGGATAGGACCTCAGATTTTATTATGGAGTACGATCCCTTAATCCCGATATAATAACGGGCATATATTATTAATTATTATTTCTTTGATTTACCAATGGGCGAGATCTATTCTGTTAGATCAATAGGCTCGGTAAGTTGGGAGATAATATTAATAATATGATGTGTTGTTCATTATTGACGGAATCCGTGTGCTGGTGAGTCGGGTTGATGATGCCCCCTTGATGGGCTCAAAAGGTTCATCATGCTAAACTCTGCAGGTAGATTTGATCCGACATGATGATAAGGTTGAGTGGTATTAATTAATTTGAATTGTCAGTAATTTAAATAAATTAACGGGCATTCGAATCTTAAACACGGGAGGATGGACGACTCGTAATAAGTGGAGCACATATGTAAATATGGGGTTGGTGAGGTAATTCAATGAGAATCTTTTAGTAGAATGGATCTTCATTAATGGATCGGATTTGGATCCATTAGCAGGTCAAGATCCAACTCCTCCCCATGATCCCTATCGTAACCCTATATATAACCCCATGTGGCATGAAACCAGGTTAATGAATTAATCCTAGATAACATAAGAAACCTAGTCTATTCTCTCCTCTCTCTCTCCCTCACCCTCTCGGTTCATCGGCGCCGAAGAAAACTAGGGGTGTCAATTCGGGTGGGTCGGGTCAGGTTCGGGTCGGGTTGGGAAAATTTTTTTTTTAACTCCCAACCCGAACCCGACCCGAACCCGAAACCCCCAAACCCGAACCCGACTCGACCCGAATAACCCGAAAAAACCGATTCAAAACGTCTTTTTTCGCCATTTTCACTATAATTCTTCACTTTTATCTCAATATTTCATCATGATCATAATATATTGATATTAATATACATAAAAATATCTTAATTTTCAAAATAAAATTTGATTTAACCCCAAAAAATCCACAAAATATTAAATTCGGGTCAACCCGAACCCGACCCAAACCCAACCCGAATTTTGTTAGTGATATGAGAAAAGTGTCCTAAGGCAATCGCCTTATGATTGTAATCATTTATTTTAATAAATGAATATTCACTATTTGAGTATACATGTTTATGTATTTGATTGAGATCTTAAACTCATTTACTGAATGTCCGCAATACAATTCACAGTATGAGAGAATTTGTGATGAATTCACAACTAGTGATTATCTCTACATGTGCAATTGTAAAGTATTGAAATTGTCTCTAATCGATGAATTGATAAAAACGGACACTATCAATTCTGTTGAGACTAGCATGAGTTATTCTCTAATCAGCTGATTCTCACTAGCTGGTGACATTGGGATGTCCGAAGATAAACATGAATGCTAGTTAAGGGAACTAGTTCACTGGAGTGACTGGCTGTAAAACTTCATATGGTAGTCTACATATAGACATGTCAGTGAAGTTCTTATTGCAGCTTAAGTGCGATGTTCCTTTGACTTGCGGTGTTCAAGTCATCTTGGTCATGGAGACTTATACTTTGACATCATAAGCAAGCATCTCCAAGGAGGTGTGGACCCAGGATGATTGGGTATAAGCCGAAGTGTCCGAAGATGTTTGAACAGCCTACAAAGGATTCACCACTCCTTGCGAGGAGATGTATACCCAAGGCCTATCGTCGGATTGTTACTCGAAGCCTCTGGCCAGAGCATGACATGTTCAGAGTATGAATCTCTTAGATACATGAGAGTAATTAGAATCCGTAGGACGAGAAAACGTTACTTAGGCTAGGTGTGATGTAGTCAACCTAGTGGGGACTGACACACATAGACTATGTCCTGAACCAAGTGGGTATAAGATGGTGAAGGGAATGAGGCACGATTCATTATAGCTGCTGAAGGGTTTCAGAATTGTTTCTGAGGTCAACCGTTGATCTTTCGATTAATTGGGGATCATGATGTACTACTAGGTGCCACTCATGATCGTTCTATAATTGGTTAATTATAAACGACCAACATAAATCGAAAGCCTATTTAGTCACACGCACTACGAGAAATCCGAGAGATTTAAAACGAGTTGAAAATTAGATTTTCCAATCAAGAGAGATTAGATTTGGTTGAGCCAAACGATAAGTCGAATCTGAATTTTTCAGAGACGCATCGGAAGCGTAAAATGGCTAAGTCTTTTGAAGACTTAATAGATGAATTAAATGAGTTTAATTCATTGGGGCGTGGCTTGGATAGGCCGGCCAAAAAGGGTCCCCACCCTCTTTGCTTGGCCGGCCACAACAAAGGGAGGGAACCAAATTGTTTGGTTCAAAATATAAAATAAATCAAGTGTGGTTTGTTTTATAAAATTATGGATGATATAAATTTTTTTTATAAACCAAAGTTTGGTTTATTTTTCATGGAAATTAAAATGAACCATGGATTGGTTTATTTTATTTTATAAAATCAATCATGGATTGATTTACCATGATAAAGAAATTTATATAAAATTTATTTTTCATGGAAATTAAAATGAACCATGGATTGATTTATTTTATTTTATAAAATCAATCATGGATTGATTTACCATGATAAAGAAATTTATATAAAGAAATTTATATAAAGAAATTTATTTTTCATGGAAATTAAAATAAATTGAATGGTTTATTTTATTTTATAAAATCAATCATGGATTGATTTACCATGATAAAGAAATTTATATAAAGAAATTTATTTTTCATGAAAATTAAAATGAACCATGGATTGGTTTATTTTATTTTATAAAATCAATCATGGATTGATTTACCATGATAAAGAAATTTATATAAAGAAATTTATATGATAAATTTCTTATGAAAATTTATTCCATAAGAAAAAAAAAGACTTGGTTGATTTTTATCATGAATTAAAATATGATTTTAACCATGATATAAAATCAAAACTTGGCATGATAGAATAAGTCATAGAAAATTTATATGATAAATTTCTTATGAAAATTTATTTCATAAGAAAAAAGAGACTTGGCGGTTGAGATGCCACTATATAAAGGACCCAAGGCAAAACTTGGAAATCATTCGAAATAATCAAAGTATTCTTGCTTTGGCTCTCTCCCTCTCCTCCCTTCTTCCTCTTGGCCGGCCACACCTCTTCTCCCTTCTTCTTGCCGCGAGCACAAGGAGAAGCACCGAGGCGACGAAGTTCTTCCGTTGGGACGATCTTCCTCTCCGACCATCATCACCTTGGGATTGGGTGCAAGTCATCTTCCTCCTTCTCGCCGGAATTGTGTTTCCGGCCAACCTTGGTGGTGACTTTTTTCGATATGATTACTTCTCTCTTGGTTCTCTTGTCGCGTTCTCGGAGAATCTAGTAGTTCTTGAGAACACGAAACTCGTGGCTTTGCGAAGTCATCCCGAAGAAAACTCGGCGTGGACGCGAATAGAGGCGGAGCTTCCAAGGGACGCTTACGGTTGGATCTCGTCCCTTTCTTCGAGTTACGCGAGGTAACAAGTAAATTAGTTTACGTTTCTACAAAATTTTAAATATATGATCATGTCTACACAACATAAGGTTGCATGCTTAGATGTGTGGTTAAATAATTTGAGAAATTATTTATGCTAAACCTTCCGCTGCACGTAATTAATTTTAAAATTACGAACTGCATCCATATCAACATGCACCCGGACCCAACAAATTTTTTCAACCCGAAACCCTCCAACCCGAACCCGACCCGAACCCGAAAATTTTAAACCCGAATTCGATTTTTTTCGGATCGATTGGGGTTGGGTCGTCGGATCGTATTGATTTTTGACACCCCTAAAGAAAACCTTTTCTCTAGGTAGTGCAGCACCAATAGAAATAGCTTCCGCTGTTTCTTTTCTCCTCCATGCGTGAAGCGCAGGGAAGCCATGCAAGGCTTTGCATGCAACATCGGCGGAAAAATAAACAGCTTTGTTGTTTTCTCCGGGCGCCAATAGAAACAGCGGAACTGTTTCTTTTCTTCTCCACGCATGGAAGCCATGCGTGGCTTTGCATGCAACAGCGGCTTGCTGTTTTCCTCATGGTGCAACTTGTTCTTGTCTTCGGTGATTAAGTCGCACATGCAACTTAATTTTTCTTCTTGTGATTAAATCCTGGTGCAAATAAAAGTTGCCACACAACATTCAGCACTTGTGCGCAGCTTTTGATCCTGGATTAATAAAAGTTGCTCACGCATCTTTTATTCAGGATCAAGAAAAGTTGCAAGGCTCATGGGCGGTGGACTTTGCTCAAGGTAGTCATGTTGCTCACGCAACTTGACTTAAAGCAGCAAAGTTGTTTTGCTCAGGGTTCGCATTCACGTTAGAGAAGAAGGCACGCCGCTGAGGAGTTGTGGTGGAGATAAGGACGAGTTGTTGTGGTCAGCAACTCAATGTTCGGGTGTCGACGGAGGAGGAAAGGAGTAGTAGAGTTTGTGTTTGGATTATTTTCTTCCTTCGATTAGCCGGCGGCATCCCTTTGGTTAGGGATTAGTTGGCGTAAGGAGAAGGGATCGACTTGGTGATCACGGGTCTTGGTAGATCGTCGCTCACATGACGTCCAAGAGGGGAGGTACATATGGTAGAAGATCGTAAAGTAATGGAAGGTATAATTCTTCCTTTGGCTCCTTATGTTATTTTGTGCCTTGTTTATTTGCCTCGTCATTTTATGTTAGTTAGTTTATTATTTTGAATTTGTATCATAGCCAATAATTTACTAACTAGACCCCGACCATAAACACAAAAGCCAGTGATCCACTCGTCGCTTTTTCCGCGATCGAACAATCAAGCAAATTACAAGGCTCGATCTTTTTGATTGACCGGTTGTAATTTGGATCGTTTGATATAGCACAAGATGGTCGTTGGGAGATGGGTCTCCATTCGGATTAATTTTTTATTCCGTAGACATGCAGAGGTCTCTCGGAACGACCGAATATTCGCTTATGAATCCCGCCAAGCCATACCCAATAACTGGTATCAGAGCTGAGGTTTCCGACTTTGTGTGTTTCGGATTGGTTAATTTTTGCATTTTCATACATTTTATTTTGTTGGATGATGCGTGGATGTGCGTAGGCTAACTTTGTGTTGCAGACATGAGATTCCAACTTGTCATGGCCGAATAATGGTTGTATGAATGGCTGTGCAAATTTAATGTAATTAATTAATCCTCGGGGTTGACGAGGCTAGGTATTTAATTTTTGTAATTAAATACGGCTCATGTTTAGCCGAGCTATTTATTTTACTTTCGATGTAGTTTTCATGTATACTCCTTCGTGGAGTATAGGATCGATGATATAAATAATTAGCATGTTAAAATACAAAAACTTAGAGGGGCTGAAATGCTAAAACCCTTGTCTTAAGGGTAGGATTTGAAATTTAAAAAAAAAATGTAGGGCTTTTCTGTAAAAATCCCTTCCACTAATAAGAATGGCAACCCCAATCGCGCAGCCCAAGCAAACAAAATCGAGTCGTTTCCTTTCTTCTCCTCTCCCCCTGCGTCGCGTGCCCTAGCCGCAGATGAAGCCACGCCCTAATCGGCTCCTCCCCTTCTCCGTCATCTTCTTCTGTTGGTTTTCTTCTTCTCCCTCTCCTTTGATCTCGCCGGTACCAGGGCTAGCGATCCTTTCCCTCTCGCTCATGGCTTCTTCCATGATGCTCTCTCTGGTTTTCAAGGCGTGGCTGACATGGGAGCCTTAGATCGCTGCTAGGGTTGGGATCGAGAGCAGATCGGAATTCACCAGCACTCTCGTTTTTCTCTCCCTGTCTCTACTACCGTTGGGCGAGGGATTCCACGATACAAGATTGGAGGGAAGAGCTAGCTGAGGTTTGAAGCCATTCGGGTTGATCTCTCAGAGGGGATTTGTTCCGATTGAAGGCTGAGACAGATTTGGGAACCGGCGTTGATCCAGGCAAGGTAATGCTTTGTTGGTGATGTTCTAGATTAGATATGTTTGAGTTTTGTTGTATTTGGATAGAATCGTAGCTTATTCTGTTGGCACGAGTAGTAAATAGTTGGGTTGATCTGTTCTTGTCCCTGATCTCACCGTGCGTCCCTGAATTTAGCATGTTGATCCCACAATCTATGGTTTAGATCGGTGATTAAAGGATATTTGTTTTCTTGGAGTTGTGGATGAACTCTTGGGTTTTCCGTTTGTTTTCTTTGGCTCTGTGAACGGGATTGCAGAGGTTGTTTCAATTTGGTCACACGAAAACGAGCTGATACTTGGGTTGTGTTGTTGAGATGGATGTTGTTCTTGAATAAGTGATAAAGCTCTTATTAGTGTTGATTAAGCTCTGATGGGTTTTTGTGTTCTTTGAGCTGGTTTCAGTTGGCTGCGGGAGTATTTGGTTTTGATGTTTATCTTGATGGGTTGAAGGCTGCCAAAACATGGTTGTGAGGGTAAGGATGGATTAGCTTGGTTATGTTGGTTTAATTCCTGTCAATCCTAGTTGCGTGTTATAGCAATTTGAATGGGTTTCGATTAGATTAGTGGAGATCCTCTGTGTGTGTGTGTGTGTGATCGGTTCTTAATCTTGATTGGTTCCAGATTGGGTCAATTAAGAGGGATGATTTTTCTGGGATGCTTGGTGTATGAGCTCTTTCAACCTAGCATGGATTTTGGGTTAGGTTTAGGTTAGACCTAAACTGAATCCAATTTTGATTGTAAAAGATAGCTAAGTTGTATATGTTTTGATGCAGGACGTTGACGTAGATCACGCGCCGCGGATATTATTTCGGACTTCACTCAGAGGCGGGTACCTCTTTTATGCATAGTTAGACATAGTTAGCAGTAGGGATATATGATATCTGTATCTCTGTGCTCTTGCTTCGGTAGTTGTATCCGTTAGCTTTACTGCTTACTGTTTCTGTATGGATTGATGCTGCACAGTTTACCTTATACCTTACGCTAGGATTTAGGTATTGGTGCATACCGGTTATTATGGACTACTGCATATCATGTAGATGACAGCAGGGATAGATAGTGGATGATGCATGGGATAGTGACACGCATCATTATTGCACGTAGCATAGGGGACGACCTTTGACTCCCTGGAGGTTGAGATGGCCGTCGTACTTGCTACTCGTGTAGGGGCATATGTAGGCGACCTTTGACTCCTCTAGTGGTTGAGATGGGCCGTCAGACCTGTCACATGACCTGTCGTGTAGCCCCGTTGGNACTGGCGTCAGGGGTGACCCATGTTGCATCATGAGCATGCTCTGCATCTCTGCACTTGATTGTGTTTGCTGCACTTGACTGCTGCACTTGGTTGACATGCATACTACTGGGTTTGGATCGACGCAGGTAGGTATGTAGTTCCTTTACTGCTTATGGTTCAGTTCTGCATTTCTTTTTACTGCAGTTATCTTCAGTATTGTGGTAGAGAGATAAACGGTGACCTACTGCTATTATTTTCTTCCTGTGCATATCAGTCTGTATTCGCTGAGTTCTTAGGACTCACCCCGTTAGCTCCCTGTTTTTATTTCAGGATGATTGTCTGGAGTGCACGGCAGCCTGTCCCAGTTCGCGTATTTCTTCGAGATGATTCCGGGATGTCTCTTTTACTTTGTGGTGGTACATGTTGGTACCCGTTTTCTGTTTCTTTTACTTTACTTTTCCACTGCTATATTCGTGTTTGATTTTGCCATTTTATACGGCGGTATAGTTGTACTTTTGTGAGCCATGGAGGCCTTGTGCTTTGCGTTTGTCGTAAGTCGTACCGGTACGCAGCTTCGTTGCCGTTTCTGTTTTCGATTTATACAGTCGCTTGTTCCAGCCCTATAGGCTGCGGTACAAGCAGGCTGAGGAAGTAGTGGTGATTAGGTTTTCGAATTGTCCGCCGGGACGAGGGAGTAGCTGTCCGGTCGGTATCAGACGAGCGTCTCCTTGGGGCATGACATAGCAAGTCATTTCGGCTCGGAGATCCCTCAAGGTAGCTTGCGCAGAAGGAAGGGAGGAGTGGACGAAGTAACGACATGACTGGAGGCGCATTAGAGACCAAGGGTCATGAAAGTTGAAAAATCTAGGATTTTCTATATTTTTCATATATTGGTTATGTGCTTGGTTGTGTGGTTGTGCTAGTAAAATTCATCGACATAAATTACTAAGTGGGAGAGGGACCCTAAGGGTCCCACGGCTTCCATTACAATTCGATATGTGATGCGAACAAGTCTGCGTGTCGGCTCTAAGTGTCTTCCTCCCTATCGGATGGACTTGTTCTGTGGATCACTGGGTCGGAAAAGACTATAGAAAATTGTTAAAGAGCGTGTGTACTTCCCCATCAGAAAGCACATAATCGGAAATAATTTTCTTAGTGTCGTGTAATGGTGCACACTTAGATGCGAATAATAGTATCCTCCCCATCGGAGTCACTACTATTATTTTACAGAGCCAAAGTGAACCAACTGTTAATCTTACTTGTCAAAAAGTTAGGTTGACAAGATAATAAGATTGATGGGTAAAACCTCCTCTTAGAATGTAGGGATTCGTATACGTCCACACCATCGTGGCTAGGGGGGAGCAAAAATTCGGAAAAACCAAATTAACCAAACCGAACCGACCGAATTTTGAAATTCGGTTCGGTTAATTCGATTTTCGGTTTTTTCTCAAAATTTAGTTCGGTTTTCGGTTAATTCGATTCGGTTTTCGGTTTTAAATTTTATAATTCAGTTAAACCGAATAAACCGAATTAACCGAATAAGAATATTAATTTAATTATTTTTTATTTAAAAATATAATTAAATAAAATAAAATCTTGTTTTTTTTATTAAAATCAAATAAAATTTTAAAATTTCAGTTAAATCGGTTAAAACCCGAATTAACCGATATTTTATTAGTTCGATTTTCTCGATTTTTATTAAGAAATTCGGTCGGTTCGGGTTTTTTGAAAAATATCGATTTATTTAGTTTTCGGTTTATTCAATTCGGTTTTAACCGAATACTCACCCCTAATCGTGGCATGCGAATTTCTCGGTGTATAGGGGTGTTGGTTGATTTCGAAAATTAAGGGGGCGCTTGGTAAGCGGATTTAGAAGGTGGGAATGGGAATGAAATCTATTTCATTCCCATTGATGATGCTTGGTATACGAGAATCGGAATCAAAATAAGGATATGATACCCTTGATTTCATAACCCACCTCCCACTAGGTTATCACCAAACTCATAAACCCCTCAATCAAACCCATTATCATTCTCATTGTCAAATTTATACCAAGCGCTCCCTAATTGTTTTGAGGAATCAATTTATTTTTGATTTCTAAAGTAGTGTATGCTGTGATTCTCAGGTTTTTCAAAATAGCCTTTAACCCACTAGTGATAATACTTAAGGAAAATAAACTTAGTGGTAAACAAGTGGGAACTAATTGAATACTTGTGTGAAAAATTCCTCGAATTGACTTGCCATTTCCATAAAGGAAATAATTGACAACTCTAAGTTGGACATTTTCCTTTTCCCACAAGAGATCTTGAGGAAAAAGTGTTGCTAAATTTATGCCATCAGTTATTTCATAAATCAAGTGCTAACTCTATTTATTTCTTATTGTATTGAATTAACTGATCAATCTGCTATCGGACATTTATTTTCCCCTTGGCATGGTACTATTCCAAAAAACATTTCGACATATTTCACTTATTATGAGAATCAATCCTACCCCTTCTAGTCCTGCGGTTTCCACACAAAACCTAGGGCGTATCGCTCAAATTATTGGCCCAGTACTAGATGTTGTTTTTCCTCCGGGCAAGATGCCTAATATTTATAACGCTTTAGTAGTTAAGGGCCCCAATTACATAGACTGGAAAAGAAATATAGACATTGTCCTTACTGCTAAAGAGTATAAATATGTGCTCTTCGAGGAATGTCCTGAAGATGATGGCCCACCTCAATGAGATTGAGGTTCTTGGAGGACAAATCGACAGGGAAACCCAGGTCGATATAATACTCCAATCTTTGCCTAGGAGTTTTGAGCAATTCTAGCTCAACTATAACATGAATAAGCATGAGTATACGTTGGGGGAACTCCTGGAAGAAATCCAGGCAGCAGAGGGGGTCTTTCGTCAGGGTTCACAGGCCTTGGTCACTCAGAAGATTTCTACTTCTGTGCTGAAAGGCAGGAAGAAGAAGAAACAAGGTGAGTCCAAAAGAAGGCAGCAGAATCGCAGGGAACTCAGGCTGGTGTGAAGAAGCCGAAAGGCAAGTACTTCATGAGCCAGCATGCTAGACATTGAAAGGCGAACTGCCCCCATTATTAAGAGAAAGGTATATCTTTTCTTTTGTCGTTGTAACATGTTTAGTGGTGTTATCTACCAGTACCTGGTGGGTAGATACGGATGCCACTAAACATGTCTACAATTCTTTGCAGGGGTTCCAGGAAGCCCAACGACTAGCTAAGGAAGAGATTACTGTCTACATGGGATATACTATGGAGGTGGTGACCATTACAGTGGGAGTTATTTATTTTTCTTTAGATAGGAAAATAAAGTTTTGGTTTTAAGAGGATTGCTTTTATGTACCCAATTTTTAGAAAGAACTTTGTTTCAGTTTATGAAATAATGGATATTCTATTGCTTTTTGTTATGAAAAGTGGAATAGAAAGATTATCTGTTTAGGAACATGGATAAGCAATTAGAACCAAAATCTCCCACGATGCAAATAGTAGCTAATAGCTCATCATCTAACCAAAGTAGGAGAAAGGTTGCTTTCGAGATGAACTAAACATACCTTTGGCGTCTAAGGCTTGGTCTTATTAACCTTAGTAGGATTCAAAGGGTTGATAGCCAATGGGCCCTCGGGTTCATTGGTGGTGGGAGACTTCCCAACCTTTGAATCTTACTTGATAGGTAAGATGACCAAGAGGCCTTTCAAGGCCAAGGGGTATAGGGCTAAAGATATGTTAGAATTGGTTCATTCTGATTTGTGTGGTCCTATGGCTATCCAGGATAGAGGTAGCTTTGAATACTTCATGAGACGAATATTCAAAGTTATGGATGCGTTTACTTGATGGCCACAAGTCTGAATCTTTAATTAGTACAAAGAATTCAAGAATGTTGTGGAGAAACATCAAGGTAAAAGCATCAAGACACTACGATTGAATCGTGGTGGTGGGTACCTCTTGGGAAAGTTTAGGACTTACTTATTAGAGACTGGGATTCAATCACAATTGACTGCACCCGGTACACCCCAATAGAACGGTGCAGCAGAGCGAAGGAAAAGAGCTCCTATGGAGATGGTTAGGACAATGATGAGCTGCTCCGAGTTGCCAGATTCGTTCTAGGGATATGCTCTAGAAACGATAGTGTGCGTACTTGATACCATCTAGGTCAGTACTTTCTACTCCCATAGAAGTGTGGACTGGGCGAAAGCCAAGTCTAAGACATATTCAGATTTGGGGTAGCTCAGCACATGTGCAGAGAGGGGATACTGATAAGTTGGAATCTCGTGCGCTTGTTCATAGGCTATCCTAGAGGAACGACAGGTGGTTCTATAGTCCTAAGGATCATAGGGTAATCGTTGGCACGAATACCAGATTCTTAGAAGAAGACTATGTGACGAACCACAAGCCCATGAGTAGACTAGTTCTTGGAGAATTAAGAGGGAATGTTCTGACCTTAGTACCAACTATACAAGAGGATATACCACAAGTCACTGCACCGCGTGTCACAGAAGATACACAGGTAGTGTCTCGTCGTAGTAGGAGGGTTGTTAGTCAATATGAAGGATTCATGTTCTTGGGAGAGTTTTCGGACTTGATCCCTGACGACCATGAATCAAGATCCCTAGACCTATGATAAGGAACATCCGCTTTGAAGAGATAATCCAGTCATATGGATTTATTCAAAGGACGAATGAGATTTGTGTATATAAGTAATGTGACGGAAATATAGTGGTATTCTTGTACTATACGTAGATAATATTTTGTTAGTTGGCAACAATGACAAAGTATTATCAGACGTAAGGGTATGGTTGTCTAAACAATCGATATAAAGGACTTAGGAGAAGCAGGATACATCCTTGGCGATCAAAGTTCTAAGGGATCATCAGAGAAGGATGTTGTGCTTATCCCAAGCTTCATACAGTGGCACTGTCCTATCTCGTTTTAGCATGGAAATCTCCAAGAAATGTTTTGAACTTTTCAGCTGTGGAGCTACTCTATCTAAGGAGATATGCTTAGATTATCAAAGGAGATAGAGTAGGTAATGGCGGTTCCTTTAGCATCGACTATAGGAAGCCTCATGTATGCTAAACACGAGACCGGATATCTGCTTTGCCGTGGGCATTGTTAGCAGATATCAGAGTAACCCAGGTCAAGGAAATTGGATTGTGGTAAAAGCTTATATTAGTGCCTGAGAAGGACTAAGGATTATAAGCTGGTTTACCGGACAGACCAATTCCCTATGGGTTATACGGATACAGACTTCCAGTCGGATATGGGCAAATATAAGTATTCCTCGGGGTTTTGTGTTTACTTTTAGGAGGTAGAACCATAGTTTGGAGGAGTGTCGCACAGCGGCTGCGTGATGGACTCCACCATGGTATATGGCAGCCTCTGAGGCAGCCAAGAAAGCTACATGGTTCAGGAACATCAAGATGGACTTTGATGTGTTTCCTGGTTTGTTCGAGGCTATCACATTTTGGTGTGATAAACAAATGGTGCAGTTGCAAACTCGAAAGAATCACGA
Organism: Boesenbergia rotunda; assembly: GCA_024364735.1. NCBI lineage: Eukaryota > Viridiplantae > Streptophyta > Magnoliopsida > Zingiberales > Zingiberaceae > Boesenbergia > Boesenbergia rotunda. Next base: position 42,602 of record JAGFNQ010002196.1, on the reverse strand, counting down.
GCCCATAAGGCAAGTAAACACATAGAGCGCAAGTACCACCCAGGAGAGGAAAAGCTGTTGTTGCCTAGATTACATCAGAGGACAACCTGGGAGATCTTTTCACTGAGGCCTTGATAGCGAGAGCTTTAGGCATATGGAGGATTAGGGAGTCATATGTATGGCATTTTGAGGATAATAAAGTTTTTAAGTATAAGTGGGAGATTGTAAGATGTGTATACTGAAAGACATGATTTCATTATATGAACATCTTCATTTTGAAAAGAGAATCACAACAATACTAGGTGTCTGTTTATATTAGTACATGCATGAAGTCCAATTACTTTACATTGTAGATAACATGGTATGTGGTGTCACACAGAAGATCATGTTATAAGTTCCTTGCTTAGTATAAATAGAGGCTCACAACCGAGATGGAATTGGACAACCCATCAGGATGGTTGTAGTGTAATTAGGTGTGGTTAGTCTTGACTATAGAATATCACTAGTGTGCTTTGAGTACATTGAGCAGGATCAAAACCCGAGGATATCCAATTTATACTAACTCGATAATTGGATAGGGCCTCAGATTTTATTATGGAGTACGATCCCTTAATCCCGATATAATAACGGGCATATATTATTAATTATTATTTTTTTTGATTTACCAATGGGCGAGATCTATTCTGTTAGATCAATATGCCCGATAAGTTGGGAGATAATATTAATAATATGATGTGTTGTTGATTATTGATAGAATCCGTTGATAGATCGAAGACGTTGCTAGAGGTGGGGGGGTGAATAGCAACTTTTCGACCCCCTTTCTTCCTACACAGTTAGTTTCACAACGGAATATATAATAAAAACAAAACTAACAGTGAAGAACAACACTAACAACCTAATTTACTTGGTATCCACCCCGGACGGGTGACTAATCCAAGAATTCGTCGGTGGATCACTCCCCGGATAACCTCCGGCTAGCCCTCGTCGCTCCTTGTGGGTGGAGAAACCTCGCCCCAATCACCTTCACAATATCTGGGCACAAAAGACTACTAACTCACTTTACCCAAGCGAGTTTCGTCAAGAATCTCAGTCACCACGAAGTCCTCTTTAAATAGGACTCGGGCTGAAACCCTCGCCACCAGTCGACTGCTCCCAGGGCAATCGACTGGTGCCACTGAAATTCGACCGTTGCACCACAATGTTCGAATTCTTAGCCAACTTACCAGCCACCTACCAGTCGATTGCTCCCAGAGCAGTCGACTGGTCCCTAGCTGAAACCCTTCCCGAGTACATTCACACAGCACTCGTACCCTCACGACTCGACTGACTCCTCATCCGCAGCCTCAACTGTTGCCTTCGCGCCCTCTTCATCTTCGGCTCCCGTCCCTCGGATGCACGCAAGCCTCCAGCTTGCCTCCATGCCATCCTTCACGCATGCCTCGAAGTCTGCGCCCATCAGCTCATCGTCTCTTCTCTCCAAGGTCCCTCGGGTGCACACAAGCATCCAGTTTGTCTCCATGACACCCTTCACCGTACTGAGGCCGTCCAGCCAAGTCCATATGTGTAACCTGTACAACCTGCACATTCAACATACACATATAAAAACACAAGGGTAAACCTAACTTAAACCATTTGCCCAAACATCAAAACACTTGGTCACTCCAGACCACAGATTGCCTCAACAACTTCCCCTTTTTGATGTTTGGCAATACGTTTAAGTTAAGGAAAGCAAAATAGTAGTCAATAGCAAAAATCATGCTAAATAAATGCATATGCAATGCATACATGGATCTTATCCCAAGGCATGCATCCTACACCTAACCCTCCAAGTAAGGAATTTTTACACACCTAGCCCTCCAAGCTAGGACTTTTCACACCTAGCCCTTCAAGCTAGGACTTTTCACACCTAACCCTCCAAGTTAGGACTTTTTCAACACGGGTTTTTTAAAGCTTTTCCAAAGCTCCCCCTACATTGGACTTACAAAGGCTTTTTAAGAACCTCTCCAAGGTTCCTCTTACGCCAAGAATTGAGCAACCATGCTCCCCCTTAATCTTAGCTCCCCCTAAACCTAGGGTTTCTAGCAAAGGTGTGTTTGGTTTTCCAACTTAAACCCAACACTTCTCCCCCTTTGCCTAACATCAAAAAGACCCCAATAATATCCCAATTATTGGTTCTTTTAATCCCTAATGGTCCTAAACGCAGTGTACTAACCCCTTATACACTTGTTTTACACCATTTGGACATCAAACCAGCTGTTGATAAACAAATCAGCCCTGGCCAGTCGACTGCCCCTAGGGAAGTCAACTGATATTATGAATATCAGACTTTTCTAGCCAAATTCAGAATTACGCCAGAAATTTCACAAATCTCCAAAAATTCTCAAATTTTATGGAGAACTTTATGGTACGCATACCTACTTGGGAAAAATACATTTACCCATGTATCTATCATCATTCCCAAGTTTGACACAAATCTCAAAAGTTTTATATGAAAATCAAGACAAACAAGGAAGCAACCTCCCCCTTAACCTATGTCTTCTCCAATTTTCAATTTTCCTAGGTGAAGTTCTACCCAACTTAGCACCCTAACACCAAGTTAGGTTCTACCCAACCTAACAACCAAGTTCTTCTCTCTTTGGCACCATTAAGGATTGCCCCCCAAGCAACCTTATCCCTAGTGTCAATAAGAACTTAACCAAATCTTGAGAAGTCTAAAGAGTTTACAAGCACATTTGCTAGGATATATCTTATCCTAGAAAAATATGATTTGATTAAGAGTATCAAATGTTCTTGACTTTGGTACACATCTAATTTCCTTAAAAGTTTGACATTTTGTATCATCTTTCAAGTCTATCCATGATTCCTTGTGTTTTCCAACTCTATCTATTATCCATTTTCATAAGGAATTGTTCTCAATTCTCTCCTTATCCATAGGTATTCTTAATATGATCAACTCCTCTCAACTATCAAAAGCTTATCATCCAATATCATCCAATGATTTTCAGCACTCTATGATCTTTAAACCATATAAAATCAAATCATGACATAAAGTCTCACAAGATAGCATGCCACTTTCCTATGATTTTAATCTTGCAATTTCTTATCACCTAATAGACTCTTTTTGCATACTCTCACTGATCAGTCGACTGCCCATATATCAGTCGACTCCCAAATCTAACAGAGAGTTTTTGGGCTGAGACCAGTTGATTGCCCCTGGGGCAGTCGACTGATACCTGAATTTCAGGTTTTTCAGTCCAATTTCAGTAATGCCTAGTTAATTCCATAAATCTCCAAAAATTATGAAATTTCGTGGGAAGATTTGTGGGGCCAATGTCTACTTGGGAAAAATACGTTTCCAAACAAATGTACTCCGGATCCCAAGATTGGCACTAAATCCCATTCTTCCTAAACTATACCATTTGAACTCATCCCAAAGTCATAATTTTGACTTCTCTTCAATGTATCTTCTTATCCTTGATCATAGGATATTTTGATTACTGAATTATATGGTATTTGCCCACTAAATCTTAATTTTATCAGTTATCACCTCATTTTCACCTTTTTCTCCTCAAATCTCCTTTTTTAATGTGCCAAAACCTACGATTAAGACTTACCCAAGTCTTTCAACCCTTTTTGGCACATTTCACCTAATTTCCTAAGAGAGAGACTCTTGAGATCCACTTACCATGGACCCCAAAGACTCCTAGAGCTCCCCCTTGAGCTCTGAGCCCTAGCCACCTCCCTAGGTGACTCAATCCATACTAGACCACACCGGTGTGCCCCCGGTGATTCTTGGCCTACAAATCTAACATTTTTAACCTTGGGCATCTTGTCATTGGTTAAGTCACCCTTTTTACCTTTTGATGGCATTCCCTTGCCATTTTTGGACTTTCCCTCCTTGCCATGATTGTATGCTTCCCCAGCATACTTCTTTTTGTTGGCCTTGGAGGTCTTAAACCGGTATCTCAAACCCGATGTATCATAGTTGAGTTTTATACTACCCAACATCATGTCTAGACCCTTTGATCCAACTGTGAATCTTTCTAGGGTCTTTTCTAGTTTGTCAAGTCTTGCCCTCAAGGCTTGATTTTTCCTCTCTAGATCTTTAACTTTGGAGTCCATATGCCCAATTTGGACATCCCTACAACTATCCATTTTCCTAAGCACATTCCTTCCCTTTTTGGGATTAGTGTCATGATCCTTAGATCTAGAGGTCTTGGATATATCATTATGCATGCTTTTCCTAGGGTATTGATCTACCTTGCTAACCCTAGTTCTATCATTATATCTAAATCCAAAGTTATGCACCATTAAACAATTTTCATGTGAACTAGCATGCATGGAGGAATGATTACCACTATTTTTAATATGCATAAAGGAACTCAAATTGGAATTGCATTTTAATTTAGGGTTAGGAATTACCTCCCATACCTTTGTAGTTCCTCTTTGATGTGAGCTTCGCTTCCTCCTTTCCTCTTTCCCCTATCTCCTCAAGTGTTCCATTTTCTTGAGCACTTTCTTCCTTGGGCACTTGGTGTGGTAGTGCCCTAGCTTACCACACGTGAAGCATCGAATCCTCCTCTTCTTCTCTTGGGATTCTCCATTCCTACACCTCATGTCTGATAGATCGTCTAGGAGTGCTAGAGGGGGGGGGGTGAATAGCACTTCTTGATCATTTTGATCTCTACAAATTCGTTAGCGCAGCGGAAATAATATGCAATTGAATAAAACAATGCTAACAATAAAATTTTACTTGGTATCCACCCAGATGGGTGACTAATCCAAGGATCCACGCCGCGAGCACCACTTTCACTATGGGAAACTCTCCTTCAGGTGGAGAAACCTTTACAACAAGATCTTCCCATTTACAGAATGAAGTAGAATGTGAGAGGAAGTATGAATCACTCTTCAAACGAGCAGCACTTCGACACTGTACGGAACCGTACCATACACGTGCAAAAAGGTGCTCCTTTTATAGGTGAACAGGACAGACTCACAGTCTGTCCAGCCCCGCACCAGTCGACTGCCCTTGGGGCAGTCGACTGGCCTAGCATTAATTGCTAGCCAATGGCTAGTTTTCAGGGTATACTAGTCAATTGCCTTAGGGCAAGTCGACAGGTCCGAGGCCGAAAACTTTCTGTGAGTTTTGGCAGTCGACTTGCCCTGGGCTAGTCGACTGCCCTGCCTCTCAGCCTAGTTCCAGCCACTCCAGACCTTCTCCTTCATGGGTGCCTTCAGGTCTGCTCTCTTAGCTTGCCTCTTGAAGTCCTCTTCCTCTAGCTATCGTCCCTCAGATGCACACGCAAGCCTTCCCTTGGCTTGCCTCCATGCCATCCTTCACGTGTGCCCTTGAAGTCCACTTCTCGGCTTGCCCTTGAAGTCCACTTCTCGGCTTGCCCTTGGAGCTCTCCTCCCCCGGCTCTCGTCCCTCGGATATGTCCACCATGTGTGATTCTCCAAGTCCTGCAAACTCAATCACACACATCAAATACAGCATAACACTCTAACCTTAAACATATTCACACACACACATCAAAATCATGATCTTCCAATCATTTAAGGGTCGATTGCCTCAACAATCTCCCCCTTTTTTATGCGTAGCAATATGTTTAAGTTTAGAGATAAGTAACAGCCAACAACAACAATAACAGTCAATAGCAATTGAAAAAGCATAAGATATAGTAACCCTAAGAGGTAACCTCCCCCTTAATCTATGTCTTCTCCCCATTTCCAATTCTAATCATAGTCCAAGTTAATTTTCCACTTAGCACTAACCATTAAAAATGTAAGACATGCCCAAACCTAAGAGGTAGCCTCCCCCTTAATCCATGTCATCTCCCTATTTTTAATCATTCGAGGTCTAAGTGGGAAAGACAACCTTAAACCATCCATTCCGAGTTAAAAATTCTAACTTAAACAACCCATTCTCCCCCTTTGACACCATCAAAAGGATTGCCTCAATCAACCCAACCCTAGGAATCAAAAGTGAGAATGATGGATTTCTGAAATTTCTCATAGTAGCTGAAACTGGTCGTGCCAGTCGACTGCCCATAGGGCAGTCGACTGATACGCTAACAGTTTCAATTTTCAGGTTTTCTGCCGAATTTCAGAAATCTATAGAAAATTCAGAAAAAATCCAAAAATTATAAAATTTTGCATACATGTTTGAAATGATATACTCTATCTAGAAAAAATATTAGTCCATATAAAATGTCAATCATGCATGACTTTTGATAAAAATCTAAAATCTTTGAAAACCATTACATTTTGTACCAACCTTTCAATCCAATTTTGCAATAATATAACTTTCAAAAGCATGGCAATTTATATAAAGCATAAAATGATTTTCAAAAGTTTAAAATGTCCAACTATGATCTTTGGGCAAAGTGTCCATTGATTAAACACTTGTCTTCCCCATAGTTGGTCTAGTTTTCATATTTTGACACTCTTAATGGTTCAACAATGTGCCATAAGCACAAGTGAGCCAATTGTATCACCCTAATGGATCAAGCACCCTTTTTCACATCCAATATCTCAAAGTTCATCCTATACTTCCACAAAACACATTCCAAGGCCTCTTCTTAAGGATGTAAACTTCGATTCGGGAAGAGGATTGGTAAAGATGTCGGCTAAGTTTGACTTTGACTCAACATAGTGTAGTTCTATGTCTCCCCTTGCCACATGGTCTCTAATGAAGTGATGTTTCACTTCAATGTGTTTTATCCTAGAATAGGGAACCGGATTTTTGGTCAAATTGATTGTACATATATTATCACACAAGACTTTGACCTTGGTGTAATGTAACTCATAATCCTCTAAGGTGTGCATGATCCAAAAGAGTTAAGAAACACACCCACCCATTGCCACATATTCCGCTTCCGTTGTTGATAGGGCAATGCATGGTTGTTTCCTACTACTCCAACTAACTAAGGAATGAAGGATCGATTTAGGCGTGCAGAGGGGGGGGGGTGAATGCACTTTCTTTGATCGTTTTGATCTCTACAAAGTTGTTAGTGCAGCGTAAATAATATGCAAAAGAAATAACAATGCTAACAAAGTTCTTTTACTTGGTATCCACCCAGATGGGTGATTAGTCCAAGGATCCACGCTATGAGCACCACTTTTCACTATCGAAAAGTCTCCTTGAGGTGGAGAAACCTTTATAGCAAAAGCTTCCTCTTTACAGATGCAGAAATATGATGGAGGAAGCAAAGATCACTCTACAATTGGGCAGCACTTCGTTACTGTACGGAACTGTACATACACGTGTAACGAGACGCTCCTTTTATAGGTGAAAAGGACAGATTCGCAGTCTGTCCAGTCTCGCACTAGTCGACTGCCCCGTGGGCAGTCAACTGGCCCAGCAATAAATGCTGGTCAACGGCTAGGAAACAGCTAGCCAACGGCTAGTTTCAGGGTATACCAGTCGACTGCTCCAAGGCCAGTTGACTGGTCCGAAGCTGCGAACCTTCTGTGGGTTTTAGCAGTCGAGTGCCTCTGGGCCAGTCGACTGCCCTGCCTCCCAGCTCAGCTCCAGCCACTCTAAACCTTCTCCTTCGTGTGTGCCTTCAGGTCTGCTCCCTTGGCTCGCCCCTTGAAGTCCTCTTCCTCTGGCTATCGTCCCTCGGATGTGCACGCAAGCCTTCCCTTGGCTTGCCTCCATGCCACCCTTCACGTGTGCCCTTTGAAGTCCACTTCTCGGCTTGCCCTTGGAGCTCTCCTCCCTCGGCTCTCGTCCCTTGGATAGGTCCACCAAGTGTGATTCTCTAAGTCCTGCAGACTCAATCACACAAATCAAATACAACATAACACTCTAACTTTAAACCTATTCGCCCACACATCAAAACCATGATCTTCCAATCATTTAAGGGCCGATTGCCTCAACAATTTCCCCCTTTTTGATGCGTGGCAATATGTTTAAGTTAGAGATAAATAGCAATAGCAAAAGCAACAACAATAGATAACAATTGAAAAAGTATAAGATATAGTAACCCTAAGAGGTAACCTCCCCCTTAATCTATGTCTTCTCCCCATTTTCAATTCTAATCTAAATCCAAGTTAAGTTTCCACTTAACAAAAGCAATGTTAAAATATAAGACATATCATAACCTAAGAGGTACCTCTCCCTTAATCCATGTCTTCTCTATTTTGACATTCAAATTCTAAGTTAGAAAGAAACCTTAAACCATCCATTTCAAGTTAATATTCTAACTTAAATCACTCATTCTCCCCCTTTGACACCATCAAAAAGATTGCCTCGAGCAACCTAGAACTATGACATCATATGTGAGAATAATTTATTTCTGAAATTTCTCACAGTAGCTGAAAATACCTGTGCCAGTCGACTGATACGCCATCAGTCTGAAATTTCAGCTTTTCTGTCGAATTTCAGAAACTCCCAGAAAATTCTAAAAAATTCCAAAAATTGTAAAATTTTGCATACATGTTCGAAATGTTATACTCTATCAGGGAAAAATATTAAACCATATAAAATTTTAAACATGCATGACTTTTGATAAAAACCCAAAAGTTTTGAAAACAGCTACATTTTGTATCAAACTTGAAACCAATTTTGCAAATATATGACTTTAAAAAAAAACATGGCACAGTATGTATAACATAAATTGGTTTTCAAAGTTTTAAAATGTCCAACTATGATCTTTGGGTAAAGTGTCCATTGATTAAACACTTGCCTCCCCCATAGTTGGTCTAGTTTTGATATTTTGATACTTTTAATGGTTCAACAATGTGCCACAAGCACAAGTGAGCCAATGTATCATCCTAATGGATCAAGCACCCTTTTTCAAAGCTAATGTCTCCAAGTTCATCCTATACTTCCACAAAACACATTCCAAGGCCTCATCTTAAGGATGTAAACTCCGATTCGGGAAGAGGCTTGGTAAAGATGTCAGCTAGGTTCGACTTTGATTCAACATAGTGTAATTCTATGTTTCCCCTTGCCACATGGTCTCTAATGAAGTGATGTTTCACTTCAATATGTTTTGTTCTAGAATGGTGAACCGGATTTTTAGTTATGTTGATTGTGCTTTATCACATAAGACTTTGACCTTGGTGTAATGTAGCTCATAATCCTCTAAGGTGTGCATGATCCAAAGGAGTTGGGAAACACACCCACCCATTGCCACATATTCTGCTTCCGTTGTTGATAGGGCAACACATGGTTGTTTCCTACTACTCCAACTAACTAAGGAAGATCCAAGGAATTGACAACCTCCACTTGTACTCTTCCTATCTAGCTTGCATTCTGCATAGTCTGAGTCGATGTATCCAATTAGATCAACACTAGGGGTTCTAGGATACCAAAGTCCGACATTTAAGGTACCATTCACATACCTTATGATCCTCTTGACTACTACCAAATGGGACTCTTTGGCATATGATTGGTACCTTGCACACATACCTACCGCAAAAAGTATGTCGGGTCTTCTAGCGGTTAGGTATAGAAGGCTACCAATCATGCTCCGATATTGTTTAGGGTCTACCATTTTCTCTTCAATGTCACTATCCATTTTCACATTAGTTCCTATGGGTGTGGATGCTTCCTTAGCATTTTCTAAACCAAATTTCTTTAATATCTCGTTAGCATATTTGGTTTGAAATACATGTGTACCTTCATTAGTTTGCTTAACTTGAAGACCTAAGAAAAAGGTTAACTCTCCTACAAGACTCATCTCAAATTCATCTTCCATACACTTGATGAATTCTTGTAGGAAGTCATTATTTGTTGACCCAAAAATGATATCGTCTACATAGACTTGGGCAACAAATATATCCTTATCCTTAGATTTTAGGAACAATGTAGGGTCAATTGTTCCTCTCCTAAACCCCTTAGACACTAGAAATGAGGAAATCCTCTCATACCAAGCCCGGGGAGCTTGTTTCAATCCATATAAGGCTTTCCTTAATTTGAATACATGTCTTGGATAGTTGGGGTTCTCAAACCCGGGGGGTTGTTCTACATAAACCTCTTCCTTAATGATTCCATTTAGGAATGCCGACTTCACATCCATTTGGTGAAGTGTGAAACCCATGTGAGCGGCATAGGCTAGTAGAATTCTAATTGATTCTAACCTAGCTACGGGGGCATAGGTCTCATCATAATCTAATCCCTCAACTTGGTTAAACCCCCTAGCTACCAATCTAGCCTTGTTCCTAGTGATTTTACCTTGGTCATCTAGTTTGTTCCTAAAGACCCATCTAGTGGTTACAATAGTGCAATCAATGGGCCTAGGGACTAACTCCCAAACATCACTCCTTTCAAATTGATTTAGCTCTTCTTGCATAGCTAAAACCCAATCAACATCTCCCAATGCTTCATCAATGGTCTTGGGTTCTAATTGCGAGATTAGAGCTATTTGACTCATTTGGTCCCTAAAGTATGATCTAGTCCTTACTCCTTGAGTGACATCACCCACAATTTGGTCAATAGGATGATCATGGTGATGTCTCAAGGGCCTAGAGGTTGTAGGTTCATTTACTCCTTCTTCCTCATCCTCTAGTGTGTTTCTTACTCCCCCTTGATCATTGCCTTCCAAATGTAGGTCTTGGATTGTTTGGACAAAGGGTTGGACCTCTTTTATATCCTTATCAATAGGAGCCTTTCTAGGGTAGGTACTAGTGGTTTCATCAAATTTGACATTTGAGGACTCCTCAATCACTTTTGTCCTCTTGTTATACACTCTATAGCCCCTACTGGTCAATGAGTACCCTACTAGAATTCCTTCATCGGCTTTTGACTCAAATTTTCTTAGGTCGTCTTTGGTGTTTAAGATGTAAACATTACAACCAAAGACCCTAAAATAGTGGACTTGGGGTACCCTTCCATTCCAAAGTTCAAAGGGTATTTTTCCTAAAAACCTATGTATCAACACCCGATTTTGGATATATCAAGCGGTGTTAATCGCTTCGGCCCAAAAGTAGCTAGGAAGAGAGTATGTATTAAGCATAGTCCTAGCAGCTTCTTGTAGGGCTCAGTTTTTCCTCTCAACTACCCCATTTTGTATTGGAGTCCTTGGGCATGAAAACTCATGCTTGTACCCATTTTTAACACAAAATTGTGTGAAGCTCACGTTTTGGAATTCCCCACCATGGTCACTCCTAATTCGGTTTATTTTGATGTTCTTTTCGTTTTCTACCCTTTTACTAAATCCTATAAAGATATCTAGGGTGTCATCCTTATGTTTCAAGAAATAGACCCAAGTAAACCTAGAAAAATCATCTACTATCACTAGGCAATATTTACTCCCCACAAGTAATGGAGTACTATGGCAATCAAACAAGTCTATATGCAAGAGTTCTAAAGGTAATGAGGTGGTAATTAGAGTTTTACCTTTGTGTGATGCTTTTGATTGCTTACCCTCTTGGCATGCATCACACATCTTGTTCTTTTCGTACTTGATCATTGGGAGCCCCTTCACCAATTCTTCCTTGGCCACTCTTGCAATGCTCCTCATGTTGACGTGTCCAAGTCTTCGGTGCCATAACCACCCTTCTTCTTCTTTAGACATGAGACACTTAACAACATTGTTAGTACCATAAGATAGATCAAGATAATACAAGTTTGCCTCTCTAAACCCTTCAATTTTTTTGGTGTTTGATTTACTTTGCCTTATTACACATTTTTTAGCATGAAATTCTACTCTAAAACCGGCATCACATAGTTGACTTACACTTAATAAATTAAACTTCATATCCTTAATTAAAAGTACTTTATGAATCGAAATAGTGGGAGATACCTCAATTGTGCCTCTACCAATGATCCTTAACTTTCCACTGTTCCCAAAAGAAACGGTCTCTTCTCTTAGGTAGCTAATAGTGGTGAACTTGCTCACATCCCCGGTCATGTGTCTTGAGCATCCACTATCTACTATCCACAAAGTTGGGGCCTCCTTCATCTTTACCTAGACAACATGGAAAACATGCTCTTTTGGTACCCATATCTTTGATCCATAAGCATCATTTAAAAATTTCTTAGGTACCCATGCCTTCTTTGTGGTTCCCTTTGCCCCTAGTCTCCTAGATGCACCAATCCTACCAGTAAGTGAGACAAATGCTACTTCCTTGGTCTTAGGTCTATAACCCAATCTGGCCTTGTTATATACAGCCCTTTGACTGTTGATGATCATATCAAGGTTACTTGATCCTACTTGGAATTTCCTAAGGGCCTTTGTGAGGTCATCTACTTGTTTCCTTAACTCCTTATTTTCATTTTCAATATGTGAAACATGTGAAGAGGTAGAGCTAGCATGCAAATCCTTAAGTTCAATAGCCTCTACTCTAAGCATGGCAATTTGTTCCTTAAGGTCCTTAATTTTACTTCTAGCCTTAGCTAAATCCATGTTCGTGCTAGAAATTATTTTCACTAAGGTAGAGGAGGGTAAGTGGTATACCTCACTTACCGAAGCTTCTGACTCTGATGATGATAAAGTGGAGGAGCTCTCATCTTCATTGCTTGAGCTTCGTTCATTGTCTGATGAGTCTGATTCATCTTGTGCCATAAGAGCGAAGTGGGAGACTTGCTCTTCTTCTTCCTCTGAGGATGAGGGATCATCCCAAGTCGCCTTGAGGTTCGTGGCACTCTTCTCCTTTCCCTTTGATTTCTTCTTGTCACTCTTCTTCTTCTCTTCCTTCTTGTCCTCCCTTTTCTTCAACTGGGGACACTCGTTCTTCATATGTCCCTCTTGATGACAGTTGTAGAAGATTATCTCCTTGGCCTTACCCTTACCTTTGACCCCTTTCCTAGCATATGATTTGTTAGAAAAACTTTTAAATGCTTTACGAAATTTCCTTACCATAAAGGCCTCTTGGTCACTGTCCATAGAGGCACTTGACTCCTCTAAGTCCGAGGATGATGAGTAGATCACCTTCTTCTTCTCTTTTCTCCTCTTCTTCTCCTTTTCTGCAACAAAAGCAATACCTTTCTCTTTTGCCGAAATGTTAGCTTGCTCGTGCAGTTCAAATTTACAAAATAGATCGTCCAATTTAACTAAAGATAAGTCCCTCGATACCTTGTAAGCATCAACCATGGATGCCCACAGGGTGGTTCTCGGGAAGGCTTGTAAGACATACCTGACGATGTCCCAGTTTTCGATTTTCTCTTCAATTACATGGAGCTCGTTGATCACTTCCTTTACCCTTCCATGCAGCTGACTAACTGTCTCGTTGCTCTTCATGGAGAGGGATTACAGTTGGGCCACCAACAAGTCCTTCTTGGCTCTTCTGGACTCGTTTGACCCTTCGTTCAGTTCTACCAACTTGTCCCATAGTTCTTTGGCGCTCTTGAACGACCCCACCTTGTTCAGTTGCTCCTTTGAGAGCCCGCATTATAGTGTGGTGGTGGCCTTGGCATTTGACTGCGCCCTTTTCATCACCTCCTTTGACCATGTTCTCATAGGTGTAGGGTCACCTCTTTCATCGACGGGCGCCTCGAAGCCATCTGCAACACTTATCCAGGTTTCTATGTCATTCATAAGATAGTACTACATTCTACCTTTCCAGTACGCGAAGTCGTTGCCGTTGAAGAATGGTGGTCGTGCGGTGGAGTATCCCTCTTGAAACGCCATTACAATTGCTCCGGTTGACTGTTAGATCTCCGAAACGCACCTGCTCTGATACCAACTGAAGGATCGATTTAGGCGTGCAGAGGGGGGGTGAATGTGTTGGGACCGGGTGCATGTCGACAAGGATACGAGTTCGTAAAATTTTAAATTTTTACGTGCAGCGGAAGAATTTGCATAAAATAATTTCCTAAATTATTTTAACTTCGTATCTAGCATGCAACCTTATGGTGTGTTGACATAATCATAAAATAAAACTTTGCGGAAAAGTAAACTAATTTACATTATACCTCTCGTAACTCGAAGTAAGGGACGAGATCCAACCGTAGCGTCCCTTGGAAGCTCCGCCTCTATTCGCGTCCACGCCGAGTTCTCTTCGGGATGACTTCTTCGTAAAGTCACGAGTTTTGTGCCGACGAGAACTACTAGATCCTCGGAAGGCACAACTAGAAGCACAAGAGAAAAGATAGGAAAGAATGGAAACTAACCAACAAAGAAACGGAATCGAATTCCGAGAAGAGAGGAGTCGCTATCCGCTTCTTCTTCTTCTTGTTTCGTTTCTCCTTCTTCTTGAAGCTCACGGCAACCCACTTGGGAGAGGGAGGCACCGGCCCTAGGGTTGGTGTGCGCCGGCCCTAGGGATGGTGAAGAGGGCGCCGGCCCTAATGGGGAAGAGAGAAGAGAAGAGAAGAGAATAAGAGAGAGAGAGAGCTTCTCAATTATCAATTGATTGATCAGGAATAAAGGCTTCCCTTTGGTTCCTTATATAGTTGCTTCTCCCTTGCCAAGTCTCTTCTTAACGGAATTAGTTATCATAAGAAATTTATCCTATAAATTATCATATGAATTATTCCGTTTAAACCAAGTTTTATTATAACTAACTTTATAATAAAACTAATTAGTTATCATAAGAAATTTATCCTATAAATTCTCTTATGAATTATTCCGTTTTAAACCAAGTTTTATTATAACCAACTTTATAATAAAACTAATTAGTTATCATAAGAAAATTTATCCTATAAATTCTCTTATGAATTTTATTATAACTAACTTTATAATAAAACTAATTAATCTTCTCTTTAAATTATGGAATAAATATTATAAGAAATTTATAAACTTTCTTATTATGGAAAAATCAATTCATAATTGATTTTATAAAATTAAAATAAACCAATTCATGGATTATTTTAACTTCCATAAAAAGGAATAAATTTCTATAAATTTATTTATATAAATTTCTTTATACAAATTTATTTATCCATAATTTATAAAATAAATCGCGCTAGATCTTTTTTATTAATTAAACCAAAATTAATTGGTTTTCTCCCCAATAGGTGGCCGGCCACTTCAAGGAGGTTTGGCACCCTCTTTGGCCGGCCAAACCAACCCGAACCGTTCGCGAATTAAACTCATTTAACTCGCCCAATAAGCCTTCAAAATACTTAGCCATTTTAGCTTCCAATGCGCCTCTGATAAATTCAGATTCGACTTATTTCTCTTGATCGGAAAATCCAATTTTCAACTCGTTTTAAATCCCTCGGATTACTCGTAGTGCGTGTGACTAAATAGGCTTTCGATTTATGTTGGCCGTCTATAATCAACAAATTATAGAACGATCATGAGTGGCACCTAGTAGTACATCATGACCCCCAATTAATCGAAAGATCAACGGTTTGACCTCAGAAGAAATTATTCTGAAACCCTTCAGCAGCTCTAATGAATCGTGCCCCATTCCCTTCACCATCTTATACCCTCTTGGTTCAGGACACGGTCTATTTGTGTCAGTCCCCACTAGGCTGACTACGTCACACCTAGCCCAAGTAGTGTCTTTCTCGTCCTTTGGATTTCTAGTTACTCTCATGTATTTTAGAGACTCGTACTCCAAACATGATCTACTCTGGCCAGAGGTTTTGAGTAACAATCCGACGATAGGCCTGGGTATACATCTCCTCGCAAGGAGTGGTGAATCCTTTGTAGGCTGTTTAAACATCTTCGGGCACTTCGGCTTATACCCAATCATCCTGGGTCCACACCTCCTTGGAGATGCTTGCTTAAGATGTTAAAGTATAAGTCTCCATGACCAAGATGACTTGAACACCGCAAGTCAAAGGAACATCGCACTTAAGCTGCAGTAAGAACTTCATTGACATTTCTATAGATAGATTCCATATGAAGTCTTACAGCTAGTCACTCCAATGAACTAGTTCCCTTAACTAGCACCCATGTTTATCTCCGGACATCCCAATGTCACAAGCCAGTGAGAATCAGCTGATTAGAGAATAACCCATGCTAGTCTCAACAGAATTGATAGTGTCCGTATTTTATCAATTCATCGACTAGGGATATTTTCAATACTTCACATTTGCACATTTAGAGATAATCACTAGTTGTGATCCCATAACAAATTCTCTTATGCTGTGAGTTGTATTGCGGGCATTCAGTAGATGAGTTTAAGATCTCAATCAAATACACAAGCATGTATACTCAAATAGTGAATCATCATTTATTAAAATAAATGTTTTACAATCATAAGGCGATTGCCTTAGGACACTTCTCTCATATCACTAACAGAATGCACTTTCTTTGATCGTTTTGATCTCTACAAAGTTGTTAGCGCAGCGAAAATAATATGCAAAAGAAATAACAATGCTAACAAAGTTCTTTTACTTGGTATCCACCCAGATGGGTGACTAATCCAAGGATCCACGCTACGAGCACCACTTTTCACTATCGAAAAGTCTCCTTGAGGTGGAAAAATCTTTACAGCAAAAACTTCCTCTTTACAGATGCAGAAATATGATGGAGGAAGCAAAGATCACTCTACAATTGGGCAGCACTTCGTTACTGTACGGAACTGTACATACACGTGTAACGAGAAGCTCCTTTTATAGGTGAAAATGACAGATTCGCAGTCTGTCCAGTCTCGCACTAGGCAGTCGACTGGCCCAACAATAAATGCTGGCCAACGGCTAGCAAACAGCTAGCCAACGGCTAGTTTCGGGGTATACCAGTCGACTGCTCCAAGGCCAGTCGACTGGTCCGAAGCTACGAACTTTCTGTGGGTTTTGGCAGTCGACTGCCTCTGGGCCAGTCGACTGCCCTGCCTCCCAGCTCAACTCCAGCCACTCTGAACCTTCTCCTTCGCGTGTGCCTTCAGGTTTGCTCCCTTGGCTCACCCCTTGAAGTCCTCTTCCTCTGGCTATCATCCCTCGGATGCGCACGCAAGCCTTCCCTTGGCTTGCCTCCATGCCACCCTTCACGTGTGCCTTTTGAAGTCCACTTCTCGGCTTGCCCTTGGAGCTCTCCTCCCTCGGCTCTCGTCCCTTGGATAGGTCCACCAAGTGTGATTCTCCAAGTCCTGCAGACTCAATCACACAAATCAAATACAACATAACACTCTAACTTTAAACCTATTCGCCCACACATCAAAACCATGATCTTCCAATCATTTAAGGGTCGATTGCCTCAACAAGGAAGACCCAAGGAATTGACACCCTCCACTAGTGCTTTTCCTATCTAGCTTACAGCCCGCATAATCAGAGTCGGTGTATCCAATTAGATCAACACTAGGGGTTCTAGGATATCAAAGTCCGACATTGAGGGTACCTTTGACATATCTTAGGATCCTTTTAACTACAACTAAATGGGACTCTTCGCACAAGATTGGTACCTTGCACACATACCAACCGCAAAAAGTATATCGGGTCTACTAGCGGTTAGGTATAGTAAGCTACCAATCATGCTCCTATATTGTTTAGAGTCTACCATATTCCCTTCAAGGTCACTATCCATTTTCACATTGGTTCCTATCGGTGTAGATGCTACCTTAGCATTTTCTAAACCAAATTTCTTTAACATCTCTTTAGCATATTTGGTTTGAAAAACATGTGTACCTTCATTAGTTTGCTTAACTTGAAGACTTAAAAAGAAGGTTAACTCACCTACAAGACTCATCTCAAATTTATCTTCCATACACTTGATGAATTCTTGTAGGAAGTCATTGTTTGTTGACCCAAAAATGATATCATCTACATAGACTTGGGCAACAAATATGTCCTTATCCTTAGATTTTAGAAACAAAGTAGGGTCAATTGTTCCTCTCCTAAACCCCTTAGACACTAGAAATGAAGAAAGCATTTCATACCAAGCCCGGGGTGCTTGTTTCAATCTATATAAGGCTTTTCTTAATTTGAACACGTGTCTCGGATAATTAGGGTCCTCTACCCCAGGGGGTTGTTCTATATAGACCTCTTCCTTAATGATCCCATTAAGGAATGCCGACTTCACATCCATTTGGTGGAGTGTGAAACCCATGTAAGCGGCATAGGCTAGTAGGATTCTAATAGACTCTAACCTAGCTACGGGGGCATAGGTCTCATCATAATATAGCCCCTCAACTTAGTTTAACCCCCTAGCTACTAATCTAGCCTTGTTCCTAGTGATTTTGCCTTGGTCATCTAGTTTGTTCCTAAAGACCCATCTTGTGTTTACAATGGTGCAGTCATTGGGCCTAGGAACCAACTCCCAAACTTCACTCCTCTCAAATTGATTTAGCTCCTCTTGCATGGCTAAAACCCAATCAACATCTCCCAATGCTTCATCAATGGTCTTGGGTTCCAATTGAGAGATTAGAGCTATTTGACTAGTTTGATCCCTAAAGTAGGACCTAATCCTTACTCCTTGAGTTACATCACCTACTATTTGGTCAATAGGGTGATCGTGGTGATGTCTCAAGGGCCTAGAGGTTGTGGGTTCATTTACTCCTTCTTCCTCATCCTCTAGGGTACTTCTTACTCCCCCTTGATCATTGCCCTCCAAATGTAGGTCTTGGATTCTTTGGGCAAGGGGTTGGACCTCTTCTATATCCTTATCAATTGAGGTTTTTCTAGGGTAGGTACTTGTTGTTTCATCAAACTTAACATTTGAGGACTCCTCAATCACTTTTGTCCTCTTGTTGTAGACTCTATAATCCCTACTAGTTAATGAGTACCCTACTAGAATTTCTTCATCGGCTTTTGACTCAAACTTTCTTAGGTCATCTTTGGTATTTAAAATGTAGACTTTACATACAAAGACCCTAAAATAGTGGATTTGAGGAACCCTTCCATTCCACAATTCAAAGGGTGTTTTCCCTAGAAACCTATGTACCAACATCCGGTTTTGAATCTAGCAAGCGGTGTTAACCGCTTCGGTCCAAAAGTAGCTAGGAAGAGAATATGCATTAAGCATAGTCCTAGTAGCTTCTTGTAGGGCTCGGTTCCTTCTCTCAACTACCCCATTTTGTTGAGGAGTCCTTGGGCATGAAAATTCATGCTTGTATCCATTTTCAACACAAAATTGTGTGAAACTTGCATTTTGGAACTCTCCACCGTGGTCACTCCTAATTCGGTTTATTTTGGTATATTTTTCGTTCTCTACCCTTTTATTAAATCCTATAAAGATCTCTAGGGTATCATCCTTATGTTTCAAAAAATAAATCCATGTAAACCTAGAAAAATCATCTACTTTGACTAGAAAATATTTACTCCCCACAAGTGAGGGAGTACTATGACAATCAAAAAGATCTATATGCAAAAGCTCTAAAGGTAAAGAAGTAGTGGTTAGGGTTTTATCTTTGTGTGATGTTTTTGATTGCTTACCCTCTTGGCATGTATCACACAATTTGGTCTTCTCATACTTGATCACTGGTAGCCCCTTCACCAACTCTTCCTTGGCCACTCTTGCAATGCTTCTCATGTTGACATGTCCAAGTCTCCGGCGCCACAACCATCCTTCTTCTTCTTTGGACATGAAACACTTAGCAACATTGTTAGTAGCATAAGCAAGATCAAGATAGTATAAATTTGCATCTTTAAACCCTTCTAATATGATGTCATTAGATTCATTGTGTTTGATTAGACACTTCCTAGCATGAAATTCGACCCTAAAACCGGCATCACATAATTGACTCACACTTAGCAAGTTAAATTTCATATCTTTGATTAGGAGTACCTTATGTATGGAAATTGTAGGAGATACCTCAATGATGCCCCTACCAATGATTCTCAATTTTTCACTATTTCCAAAAGAGACCGTCCCTTCTCTTAAGTAGCTAATAGTGGTGAACTTGCTCACATCCCCGGTCATGTGTCTTGAGCATCCACTATCTACTATCCACATAGTTGAGGTCTCCTTCACCTTTACCTATACAACATGAAAAACATATTCTTTTGGTACCCAAATCTTTGATCCATAAGCATCATGTAAAAACCTCTTAGGTACCCATGCCTTCTTTGTGTTTCCCTTAGCCCCTAGTCTCCTAGATGCACCAATCCAACCCGTGAGTGAGACAAAGGCTACTTCCTTTGTCTTAGGCCTATATCCTAGACCGACCTTGTTATAAACGGCCCTTTGACTGTTGATTATCATGTCTAGGTTACTAGATCCTACTTGAAATTTCCTAAGGGCCTTGGTGAGGTCATCTACCTTCTTCCTTAGTTCCCTATTTTCAGTTTCAAGATGTGAAGCATGTGAAGAGGTAGAACTAGCATGCAATTCTTTAAGTTTAGTAGATTCTACTCTAAGCATTGCAATTTCTTCTTTTAGCTCCTTAATTTTACTTCTAGCCTTAGCTAAGTCCATGTTAGTGCTTGAAATTATCTTTACTAAAGTAGAGGAGGGTAAGTGGTATACCTCACTTACCGAAGCTTCTGACTCTGATGATGAAGTGGAGGAGCTCTCATCTTCACTGCTTGAGCTTCTTTCATCATTTGATGAATCTGAGTGGTCTTGCACCATAAGAGCGAAGTGGGAGACTTGCTCTTCTTCTTCCTCTGAGGATGATGGATCTGTTGATGCAGTCTGGCCCTGATTGTTGTTTTGGTGTTGACAACGATTTTAGTTTAGGTTGATAATTATGATGATTATGATTAAGTCCTGATCGAGGATTGGGCATGATATGGAGAATTCGAGCCTGGAGGGCTAGGTGTTGGAAAAATCCTAACCTGGAGGGTTAGGTGTGAAAAATCCTAGCTTGGAGGGCTAGGTGTTGGAAAAATCCTGATTCGGAAGGGTTGGGTGAAAAGTCCTAGCTTGGAGGGCTAGGTGAAAAGTCCTAACTTGGAGTGTTAGGTGCAAATTCCCATCCTAGAGAATTAGGTGAAAAAGTCCTGGCTTGGAGGGTCAGGTGCCTGGCTTGGAGGGCTAGGTTGAATGAGGTTCTAACTCGGAAGGGCTGGGTGAAAAGTCCTAGCTTGGAGGGCTAGGTGAAAAGTCCTAGCTTGGAGGGCTAGGTGAAAAGTCCTAACTTGGAGGGTTAGGTGCAAATTCCCAACTTGGAGAGTTAGATGGAAAATCCTTAGCTTGGAGGGCTAAGGTGGATGGAAACTTAGTTTGGAGGGCTGAGTTTGAGTCCCTGGATCGGTCTGGTGATCGATCAGGGATTTTGGCACGCTGCTCCTTCGTGGATCGGTCTGGTGACCGATCCAGCGATGACTGATCGGTCGGGTGACCGATCAGGGAGCACACAGTCAGGTTGGGAACCTACTGTGCTGCTCCTGATCGACCTGGTGACCGATCAGGGAGTATGCGTTTCACCCATTGACTGGCTCCTGATCGGTCTGGTGACCGATCAGGGAGCGAGCAGTAAGGTTGAGTTCCCTTGCTGAACTTCTCCTGATCGGTCTGATGACCGATCAGGATCACTGTGCAGATCATTCTGGTGAACGATCCAGCTTCGCGGGCTCCTCCCTAAGATCGATCAGGACGGTTCCTGATCGACCTAGTGATGTCCTGATCAGACTGCTGACCGATCAGGTGACACCCTGATCAGTCCGGTGACTAATCAGAAGGCTTGGCCTGCGAAACTCAGAAATCGCCCGATATAAGGGTGGATCGGCCCGGTGAACGATCCACGACCTGGGATCGGTCTGGTGATCGGTCCGGGAGAATCTCAAAGAAATCGTGATTTCTGATTGAGCGTTGGGGATCGATCAGGATGAATCCTGATTGATCTGGGACCAGCCTGATCGGTCTGGTGACCGATCAGGAGGCTCTCTGATCGGTCGGGTGACCGATCACTTTAATTCAAAATGCACTGTCAGACGCTCTGATCGCGTCTGACCATATTCGATTGGCTGCTGTTTATCTCTGATATTTGATTTACTGCATGATTTGCTGCTCTAACAGTCTGATTAAGTTTCAGGTGACAGGGGAGGATTCAAACACTCAAGGAGAAGTCAAAGAGGGCTTTCCTTGGAGCAGGTTTGTCCCTTTCTCAACTCAGGTTGCAACGGCTGGAGCTGTAGGACTGAACTGCTGACTGAAGCTTGGCTGAGAGAGCTCAGGAAGTTCAGTAAGGGTTTAGTGTAGCTGGTGTGTTGGCAGTGAGGCAGCTGTAGGCTGCTGGAGATGAGATCACCTGTTGCTTAGTGGAGAAACAAAAGGAACGAGAGTTGTAGTGTTCATCCGTTCTTCGAGTTCTTCAGCTTGTGCTCTTGAGTTCCTGCGCTTTGTGTTTTCCACATCAAGCTTGCTGTTCTTGAGGTTTCCATCATTCTGAGCAAGCGATCGAAAAGCAATCATCCTTTACTTGAGCCTTGAAGGAGGGAACAAGGAGCTTGGAGTCCGACAGTGGGAAGACACGAAGAGGGTTCTTGCGTGAGATCGCCACTGGGTGGAGCTCAGGGAAGCTTGCTGTGTTCTTGTCCTTGCTAGGGGATTGAGTAAGATCCTTCTTGTTATTTCCTTTGTGCTTAATCTATATACTTGTTTGGAACACACTGTGGAGAGGTTTCTCCACCGAGAAGGAGGTTGCTGAATTATCCTGTGTTAACTGGGGCTTGATCTGCCGACGATCAAGGGATCGTCCACCTTAAGGGCACGCCAAGGAGTAGGGGCAAGTTATCCCTGAACCTTGTAAAATCTCCTTGTTAGTGATCTTGCTAATCTTGCTAGTTAGTTTTCGGTTTTAGTTTCTGCACATCTTGTTTTCCTTACTTCTGCTGTGCTACTTACATCTACAAGTGCAGAAATTGCTAACTCTTCAAAGGAAAAGCGATTGGTTATATTCACCCCCCCTCTCTAGCCATCTCATCACCAACAAGTGGTATCAGAGCTTGGGGCTCTGTACACGGCTTAACATCCGAGAGTTCTCAACAAGATGGCATTGAGAGAAGGCTTCTCCACCACCCGACCTCCATTCTTTGATGGCGCCGACTTTCAATATTGGAGATCAAAGATGGAATACTACTTGAAGATGGATATCCACACTTGGTTCGCGGTGAAGGAGGGATTCGTTCCTCCTAAGGATGACGAAGGCAAAGAACTCGAGTCTTCACGGTGGACTGCGGAACAAACTCGGAAGAGTGAAGCCGACGTGAAGGCGGTTGTCACTCTACAATGTGGAATGAATAAAGACCAACTCATCAAGGTTGGTCCTTTCACAAGTGCGAAGGACTTGTGGAACAAACTCATCGAGCTTCATGAAGGCACCCGGGACTCAAGAATTGCCAAGAGGGATTTGTTCCTCAATCAACTCCAAAATCTCGCCATGAAAGAAAATGAGTCGGTAAGTGAACTCCATAGCCGGTTCAAGGAAGTCCTCAATGGACTTCATTCAATTGATGAAAAGGTCGAGAACCGCGACCTTGTGAGGTATGTCTTGAAAGCATTTCCAAGGAATGCTTTGTGGTCATCCATGGTGGATGCCTACAAAGTATCCAAGGACTTATCTATTGTTAAGTTAGATGACTTATTTTGTGAGATGGAGTTGCATGAAATGGCTAACAAAGGCCCCAAGGAGAAGGGGATTGCCTTAGTTGCAGGGGACCGAGCCACTAAGAAGAAGAAGGAGAAGAAGAAGGAGAAGGAGGTCTCATCATCTTCATCTTCTTCCGATTCCGAATCCAATTCCGAGGAAGATGGCAGCGGCTCCTCTTCATCCGAAATGGCCAACTTTGTGAGGAGGATGATGCGAAGAGACCGACGTTTCAAAAGTAGAGGTAACACTAGTGAATCCAAACTTGATAAGAATAATGCATCTTGCTTTGAGTGTGCTAGGAAAGGGCATTTCAAGAATGAATGTCCGAAGATTAAGAAGAAGGAGGAGAAATCCAAAAGAAAAGAAGAGATATCCAAGAAGAAGAAGAAAGCTTTGAAGGCCTCTTGGGATGAGTCATCTTCTAGCTCATCCGATGAAGAGAAGGAGGAGAAGAGCACAAGGCAAGTGGCACTCATGGCTCTTGGAGATGAGAGCAGTGATGAATCTTCAAGCTCCTCAAACGCGACTTCATCATCTTCGGATGATGAAGAGGTAACTTCTTCAAAGCTTGAGAAATGTTATAGAGCAATTGCATGTTTAACTAGTATGCTTAAGAAATCCAAAAATAAAGTTAAAGCATTGCAATTAGAAATTGATCAATTGAAAGCTTCTAGGGATGATAACATTGATGACTTGCATGTTGAATTACTAGAAGATGAAATTAAATCATTGAAACATGAGATTGTAAGCTTGAAATCCTCTAAGGTTGGGGAAATCAGTGATTTGCATGATAACGTGTTAGTAGAGGAAAACAAATCATTAAAGAGTGAAGTTAAGAAGCTCAAGAATATTCTTGGGAAATTCTCAAATAGCTCTAAGACCCTAGATATGATCCTAAATGCCCAAAGAGCGGTTTACAATAGGGCCGGTATTGGTTATCGCCCTAAGGAACTGTCATTTGTGTCTCTTATGTCTAGGACTGACATGAGACAATCTAGGACATCAAAAATCCAAAAGAAAGTTGTCAAGGCATGGGTGCCTAAGTCATGTTTAGTTGATGCTTTAGGTCCCAATGTTTGGGTACCTAAAACTTATATTTTTCGAATTGTGTAGGTTATGATTGAGGGGGAGCATCTATCAACTTGGTTCGTTGATAGTGGATGCTCCAAACACATGACCGGGGATAGATCATTGTTTACCACATTTCACAAGAAGAGTAGAGGTAATGTATCATTTGGTAACAATGGTAGTCTTAAGGTCATAGGAATAGGAGACATTCAAATATCCGAATGTCTTAGAATTTCAAATGTCCTTCTAGTCAAGGGGATGAAGTTTAATCTCCTAAGTGTGAGTCAATTGTGTGACACGGGTTACACAATTGACTA
>JAGFNQ010002196.1:0-17834 GCA_024364735.1 Boesenbergia rotunda | reverse complement strand
GTCTCATGTCAAAAGAAAGAAGAATCCACTCTTTGGCACCGGAGGCTAGCACATGTGAATATGAAGAACATCTGGAAGTTGGCCAACAAGGGACTAGTCCGAGGATTTACCGAGCATCAAGTATGAAAAAGACAAATTATGTGATGCATGTCAAATGGGTAAGCAAACAAAATCGGCACATAAAGGTAAAAGCACTGTAAGTACTTCCAATGCTTTAGATTTACTTCACATGGATCTATTTGATTGTAGTACCATCATATCATTGAATGGAAGTAGATATTGCTTTGTTATCATTGATGATTTCACTAGATATACATGGACTTACTTTTTAAAACATAAGGACCAAACCTTAGATATTTTCATTTCTTTTTGTAGAAGAGTTTGAAAATGAAAATCATTAACAATTAAGACAATTAGAAGTGATCATGGAGGTGAATTTCAAAACCAAAGGTTTTTAGAATTTTGTCAAGACAAAGGTTATAAGCATGAGTTCTCTACTCCTAGAACACCACAACAAAATGGTGTTGTAGAGAGGAAGAACCGTGCTCTTCAAGAGGCTGCACGAAGCATGCTTAATGAGTACTCACTCCCGAGTTACTTATGGGCTGAAGCTGTAAATACAGCTTGCTATGTGCAAAATCGAGTTCTCATCCATAGGTTTTTAGGAAAGACTCCCCATGAACTTTGGATTGGGAAATCACCTACGGTTAAACATGTAGCGACCCGCCTTCTCCTGCTGAAGACGGATCGTTACTTCTGTCTACTTCTCGACTCTAATGCACGACTAAAGAAAGAAAATGCGGAAATCTTTTTTTTTCTTTTAAATTCATCTAAGAATGATATTCTAACTTAAGTAGTCATGCATGATACCATGTCACACTTTCTTTCTCAAAAACTCCTAAGATGAAACTTATTGAAACTTGCCTCGCCCAACTCAACTTTCGGGTATCAGTCGACTGATACTGTATCAGTCGACTGATAAGCCTGAAAACAGAATTTTCAGATTTCGGCACTTGCTTCAAAACTCCACCAAATCTAAACTTTCGAGCCAAATAGAATCACTACACCATTTCTATACTCTAGGCCAGTTTTCCAATCAATTTAGCCAATCAAATGAATCCATAAACTTGAAATTAGGACTTTTGCGGAAGAAAATAAGCTATTCAAGTTTATATGAACTTTAACATTAGAAGTTGTACCAATCTTGACTCCTATGCATTTATAACACCAAATACATGTTCTATAACCTTGCTAAAGCATTATGAAATGTGAATGCAACTCTTCTAAACATATTTAAGCAATAAAACTTGATTCAAAGAGAAATTAATACTATCTTGGCACATGCATCTATATTTCTAACAAAGTATCAATATTTCCAACTACTCACACTTCTACTCATCTAATGCCATCATAAGGATATCTATGCTAAATGAAATGACATGGAATCTTTACTCTAAGAAATTGAGCATGTGAGACTATCCAAAGCTTAAATGTTCGCTAAACTCCATAAAGCAAGAACTTGAAATTTGAATAAACTAAAACATTGTAATTCAAATAACTAAATTGTCTCGTCTTAAGGATCTCTCCAAAATCAGCCACCACACACACTTTACTCAGCACCGCCTCGTCGCCTTCCTTCAGAATTGCTTGCCTTTACCTTTATCTGCAGTAAGAGGAAATGCAACTAGTAAGCAAAAAGCTTAGTAAGTACTATCTAGCTCACAAAATCTCGAAATGTGCAAACATGCTTCTAGAACAATATGAAAATCATATGAGATACTAATATGCTTGAAAGAAAACTAAGAACATGTATAACTCAAGACATGCATACTCAAGCAATAATAAATCTCAATTTACTTTTCTTGGCTCAACTTGAAACTTTAGCTATTCTTTAACTTTTGAAAACTTTCTTAAAACTTTCGAAACTTTGCTAAAGCATATACTTGAAAATAATAATCACTTGGATCCACTGAAGACGTAAGTACCATCTCATATGCGCGTTCCCTAAAAGGTTGGGTAGCGAGCCACCATCCTAATAGAGCAGACCTTGGTCTACTAGGGCCAAGACCTTGGAATTGGACACCTGGATTTCTTTAACGACGCCCTTGGACGCCGGGTACTGGCCTTAGAAAATAAAATAGCTTTTCTTTCTTTTCTTTCTTATCTGTAAATGCCTTGGCATTTTCTTGAGCACCTTGCCATGCTAAAATCCCTAAGTCTTGACTTTGGGGATTTCTTAAGACCTGGCCTTTTCTTTTCTTATCTTTATCTTCTCCTTTCTTTTCTCATAACTTTCTTAGCCCCTAATCTCACATAGGGTTGCTTTATCAACTTATACAAGCATATAATGAACTAAGATCACATGCAAAAACTTAAACAAAAAGGAAATATCTCTTTTAAAAACTTTTAAAGGAAATTCTTGCGGAAAAACCACCTCTTACTGCAGGTGAGCAGTACTTACATTGATATCTTGGACTTACAACCAAGATTGACGTCTAGAGCTCGGGAGAAACTTGAGATCTCGGAGAATTCTTCGCGCCTACGCGTTCCTCTCGTCGCGGAGATCCCGAATATAGGAATATCTCTTGGAGGAGAGCTTTGGCCGGCCCTCTAGGGCTTGGTGTGGCGTGCGCACAAGAGAGGAGAGGGAGAGGGGTCGGCGCAACTTGGGAGAGGGAGAGGGTTTGAGAGAAAACAAAACTTCTCTCTTTAATAATCTATTTATACCTATGGGGCGGATCGACCTAACTACCCCTTAAATATACTTCTCTCCATCCCTTGTTGTGCTTGATACCCTAGCCCAGCTGGTCGCACTCGTTTCTGGTTTTTCGGGGTGGTCGCGGGTTCGAACTACCGGCTGCCCTTAAGTGGTTTTTTCCTTTTTCCTTTTTCTTTTCTTTCTCTCTCTTTTTTTTTTAAAATACCAAACGGACTCGGAAAATTCCATAAAAATATTCTAAAAATTCCTAAAAATATCTAGAATATTTCTAAACCATTTTTAAATAATTCTAAGGACTTTAAGAACTAAAAATAGGAATTTTGGGGCGTTACAATCCCCCATACCTTATAAAAAGTTCGTCCTCGAACTTAGAATAATTCTGGATATCTTTCTCTCATACTGTCTTCACGTTCCCAAGTAGCTTCCTCATGCTTTTGATTCTGCCAGATGACCTTCACTAGGGGCACTTCCTTGTTTCTTAATCTTCTAACTGCTTTGTCCACTATCTGTGTCGGTCTGCTCTCATAGCTAAGATCCTCTTGGATCTGTACTGACTGGGGCTGAATCACTTGGCTAGGGTCGTGAATACACTTCTTTAGCATAGAGACATGAAATGTACTGTGGATAGCTGACATATCCTCTGGTAAGTCCAGCTCATAGGCTACCTTCCAACTCTCTTTATAATATTATAGGGTCCTATGTAGCGAGGACTCAGCTTGCCCTTCTTGCCAAATCTCATCACTCCCTTCATAGGAGCGACCTTGAGAAATACTGAATCTCCAACTTGGAATTCAAGTGGCCTACGACGTGTGTCAGCATAACTTTTCTGTCTACTCTGGGCAGCCTCAATCCTCTGGCGGATCGTCTGGATAGCCTGAGTGGTCTCATCTATAAGCTCAGTCTGGCTGCCTAGTTCTGACTCCATCTCCTTCCTCTCACCAGCTTCTTGCCAACATATGGGTGATCTACATTTCCTGCCATACAATGCCTCATAAGGCGCCATCCTGATGGTGGCCTGATAGCTATTGTTGTAGGCAAACTCAGCTAAGCACAGAAATTTGCACCAACTACCCTTAAAGTCCAATGCACAAGCCCTGAGCATGTCTTCTAAAATCTGATTTACTCTCTCTGTTTGTCCATCTGTCTGGGGATGGAAAGCTGTGCTGAACTGAAGTCTGGTGCCTAGGGCGTTCTGAACACACCTCCAAAAATGGGAGATGAACCGCCCATCTCTGTCAGAAACGATCGCCTTCGGAACTCCGTGAAGCCTGATTACTTCTTTCACGTACAGCTGTGCTAACTGCTCTACCGAATGCGATAACTTGATGGCTAGGAAGTGGGCAGACTTGGTCAATCTATCCACTATCACCCAAATTGCATCGTGTCCATGGGTGGTTCTTGGAAGACCTGTGATAAAGTCCATGGATATTTCTTCCCACTTCCACTCTGGAATGGGAAGTGGCTGTAGAACTCCTCCTGGTCTCTGGTGTTCTGCTTTGACCCTCTAGCACGTCAAGCAGGTACTGATATGTCTGGCCACGTCTCGCTTGAGTCCAGACCACCAGAACCTCTTCTTTAAATCTTGGTACATCTTGGTAGAACCAGGATGCATAAAGTACGGGGTACTGTGGCCCTCTTCTAAAATATTCTTTCTTAGTTCCTCATCATTGGGGACGCAAAGGCGGTCTCCAAGATAGAGGATGCCACTATCTGATACTCGAAACTCTGAATTTTCTGCCTCTTGGATCCCCTGCTTGATCTTCTGGATCTCTGGGTCTTGACTTTGCTTTCTTTGTATATCCACAAGCAGGGTTGACTCTAGAGTCAATGCAGAAAGTTGCCCAATTATTACCTCGACTCCAAAATCTTTTATTTCTTTCTGAAGTGGTAGAGACAGTGATGATAGGGACATCAGTGCTGCACAGGATTTCCTGCTCAGTGCATCTGCCACTTTATTAGCTTTACCTGGGTGGTAGAGGATTTCACAGTCATAATCTTTAACCAACTCTAGCCACCTACGCTGCCACATATTCAGGTCCTTCTGAGTGAAGAAGTACTTCAATCTTTGATGGTCTGTGAAGATTCTGTACTGCACTCCATACAGGTAGTGTCTCCAGAGCTTCAGTGCGAAAACCACAGCTGCTAGCTCAAGGTCATGCGTAGGATAATTCTTCTCGTAGTCCTTGAGCTGCCTGGAGGCATATGCTATTACTTTACCGTCTTGCATGAGGACAGCTCCAAGGCCCATCTTGGATGCATCACTGTAGATGTCAAAGGCCTTGTCACTCTCTGGAACAGTCAGGATGGGAGCACTGGTCAGTCTCTTCTTCAGCTCTAGAAAACTGTGCTCGCATTTATCCGACCATTCAAACTTCTTGTTCTTTCTGGTCAAGGCTGTGAGTGGAGAGGCTATTCTGGAAAAGTCCTCCACAAATTTTCTGTAATATCCTGCCAGGCCTAAGAAGCTTCTGATTTCACTGGCATTCTTGGGTCTACACCAGTTGCTGACTGCCTCTATCTTGGCTGGATCAACTTGAATGCCTTCTTTGGATACAATGTGACCTAGGAAGGTCACCTGATCTAGCCAAAACTCACACTTTGAGAATTTTGCATAGAGCTTCTCCTGCTGAAGGATCTGCAGCACTATCCTCAAGTGTGTAGCATGGTCCTCTGGAGTCTGTGAATATATGAGGATATCATCAATAAATACAATGACGAATTTATCGAGATACTCCCTGAAGATGTGGTTCATCAGCTCCATGAAGACTGCTGGAGCATTGGTTACTCCAAAAGGCATTACTACAAATTCGTAGTGGTCATATCTTGTCCTGAAGGCCGTCCTGGGAATGTCACTTTCTTTAACCTTCAGCTGATGATACCCAGAACGCAGATCTATCTTCGAGAACACTGTAACCCCTTTGAGTTGATCAAATAAATCATCTATTCTAGGAAGGGGGTACATGTTCTTGATGGTCACCTTGTTCAGAGCTCTGTAGTCTATGCACAGACGCACAGACCCATCCTTCTTCTTGACGAAAAGTACAGGAGCTCCCCAAGGTGAATGACTAGGGCGGATGAAACCCTTGTAAAGCAGCTCTTGCAATTGTTCTTGTAATTCTTTCAGTTCTGTTGGTGCCATGCGATAAGGTGCCTTCGAAATTGGGAGGGTTCCTGGGGCCAACTCAATTTCCCGATTGGGAGGGAGTCCTGGTAACTCTTCAGGAAACACCTCAGGATAGTCACAGACTACCCTCACTTCTTCTCTCTTCAATCCTTCTCCTTGACTCGCATCCACTATATGAGCTAGAAACCAGAGCACCCCTTCTCTAACATTCTCTGCGCTTGTAAGGTAGGTAGGAACCTATTTATCTTTCTCCTTGGGTCTCCAATAAACTCAACCGAAGGTTCTGCTTCTGGTGTGAACTTGACTTTTTCTTGCGGCAGTCTATAGAAGCATTATACTTGCTCAAGAAGTCCATTCCTAAAATGACATCGTAATCCTTCATCTCAAGGACTAACAAGTCACTGTAGAGCTCTCGGTTGGAAATCTAGATTGATACTGCCCTTAGCCTCTCAGTAGAGGCCATTAGTTCCCCTGACGGTAAGGTTGTTAAGAACTTCATCGTTCAACCTTTCTGGTGGCCTTTATATTGTTTAAGTAGTGCCCAGTGATCAAAGCACTACTTATTAGTTCTTCGGAGGTTTGCAGCCTCTTAACACCGCTAGCCCCCTTCAACGCTATCTCAGGCCTTACACCTTGAGCATTAGCCTAACTATCTCTTTTTCTGTGCTAACTAGCTCTGGGCACAGATGAGCTAGTCTGTTGAACTTCGCGACTGCTTCTCCCACTGGTAGGCTACCCTGTCTGAACTCCATGAAGTCCTCGTAGTGCTTGTTGGTAACCCGCATGTGGAAGAACTCCTCATAGAACTCTTGCTCGAAATCTGTCCAGCTCATCTGGTTGACTATCCTCTTACTCTTGACCCACTCCCACCACATACGAGCATCTCCAGTTAGGCAGAAGGAGGCACATTTGACCTTCTCGACTTCTGGCCAGTCAAGAAACTCCATCGTGCTCTCTAAAGTCTTGAACCAAGCCTGGGCATCCCAGGGCTCAGTCGTGCCTGAGAAGCTTTCGGGTTTCAGCCTCTGCCACTGGACGAGGTATGCTTCTTGTCTTCGGTTCACAGCAGGGGTCTCCTGTGGGACTGGTGGAACTTCAGCCACTATTGGAGTTCCCACTCCTGCTGTGGGTGGTGTAGGGGGCGTTGGGTGCTGATTTGCCATAAGTGTGGCGATGGTCTTCTGTTGTTCTGCCATCTGAGCTTGCATTTGAGCAATGACTGCCATCAGGTCTGGCTGTTCTGTGCTAGGCTCATTGTTATCATGAACTGGGGTTCCGTTCCTTGCATTAGGAGCTCGGCCTCTTCTTGCCATCTAATAATGTATAAGGGAACAAGAAATCACTACTACTTCTCTAGGTATAAACTTATCTTCTTACTTAGTATCCTAATGTCCATTCTAGGGATTAAACATGATTCCGTGATACTAAGGGATTAAACATGCTTCCTTGTTCTATGCACATATGAGTAAGTACTTAAGCATTTCTCTGTACTGCAATTAAATAAAGGAGCAATAGAAAAACTGAAACTTAAAACTTTCTTACTTGAAGACGGCAAGGTTGATGCTGATGTGTGTGTGATGCTGGAGAATGAGAACTGCTCTGATACCACCTGTAGCGACCCGCCTTCTCCTGCTGAAGACGGATCGTTACTTCTGTCTACTTCTCGACTCTAATGCACGACTAAAGAAAGAAAATGCGGAAATCTTTTTTTTTTCTTTTAAATTCATCTAAGAATGATATTCTAACTTAAGTAGTCATGCATGATACCATGTCACACTTTCTTTCTCAAAAACTCCTAAGATGAAACTTATTGAAACTTGCCTCGCCCAACTCAACTTTCGGGTATCAGTCGACTGATACTGTATCAGTCGACTGATAAGTCTGAAAACAGAATTTTCAGATTTCGGCACTTGCTTCAAAACTCCACCAAATCTATACTTTCGAGCCAAATAGAATCATGACACCATTTCTATACTCTAGGCCAGTTTTCCAATCAATTTAGCCAATCAAATGAATCCATAAACTTGAAATTAGGACTTTTGCGGAAGAAAATAAGCTATTCAAGTTTATATGAACTTTAACATTAGAAGTTGTACCAATCTTGACTCCTATGCATTTATAACACCAAATACATGTTCTATAACCTTGCTAAAGCATTATGAAATGTGAATGCAACTCTTCTAAACATATTTAAGCAATAAAACTTGATTCAAAGAGAAATTAATACTATCTTGGCACATGCATCTATATTTCTAACAAAGTATCAATATTTCCAACTACTCACACTTCTACTCATCTAATGCCATCATAAGGATATCTATGCTAAATGAAATGACATGGAATCTTTACTCTAAGAAATTGAGCATGTGAGACTATCCAAAGCTTAAATGTTCGCTAAACTCCATAAAGCAAGAACTTGAAATTTGAATAAACTAAAACATTGTAATTCAAATAACTAAATTGTCTCGTCTTAAGGATCTCTCCAAAATCAGCCACCACACACACTTTACTCAGCACCGCCTCGTCGCCTTCCTTCAGAATTGCTTGCCTTTACCTTTATCTGCAGTAAGAGGAAATGCAACTAGTAAGCAAAAAGCTTAGTAAGTACTATCTAGCTCACAAAATCTCGAAATGTGCAAACATGCTTCTAGAACAATATGAAAATCATATGAGATACTAATATGCTTGAAAGAAAACTAAGAACATGTATAACTCAAGACATGCATACTCAAGCAATAATAAATCTCAATTTACTTTTCTTGGCTCAACTTGAAACTTTAGCTATTCTTTAACTTTTGAAAACTTTCTTAAACTTTCGAAACTTTGCTAAAGCATATACTTGAAAATAATAATCACTTGGATCCACTGAAGATGTAAGTACCATCTCATATGCGCGTTCCCTAAAAGGTTGGGGTAGCGAGCCACCAATCCTAATAGAGCAGACCTTGGTCTACCAGGGCCAAGACCTTGGAATTGGACACCTGGATTTCTTTAACGACGCCCTTGGACGCCGGGTACTGGCCTTAGAAAATAAAATAGCTTTTCTTTCTTTTCTTTCTTATCTGTAAATGCCTTGGCATTTTCTTGAGCACCTTGCGTGCTAAAATCCCTAAGTCTTGACTTTTGGGGATTTCTTAAGACCTTGGCCTTTTCTTTTCTTATCTTTATCTTCTCCTTTCTTTTCTCATAACTTTCTTAGCCCCTAATCTCACATAGGGTGCTTTATCAAACTTATACAAGCATATAATGAACTAAGATCACATGCAAAAACTTAAACAAAAAGGAAATATCTCTTTTAAAAACTTTTAAAGGAAATTCTTGCGGAAAAACCGCCTCTTACTGCAGGTGAGCAGTACTTACATTGATATCTTGGACTTACAACCAAGATTGACGTCTAGAGCTCGGGAGAAACTTGAGATCTCGGAGAATTCTTCGCGCCTACGCGTTCCTCTCGTCGCGGGGATCCCGAATATAGGAATATCTCTTGGAGGAGAGCTTTGGCCGGCCCTCTAGGGCTTGGTGTGGCGTGCGCACAAGAGAGGAGAGGGAGAGGGGTCGGCGCAACTTGGGAGAGGGAGAGGGTTTGAGAGAAAACAAAACTTCTCTCTTTAATAATCTATTTATACCTATGGGGCGGATCGACCTAACTACCCCTTAAATATACTTCTCTCCATCCCTTGTTGTGCTTGATACCCTAGCCCAGCTGGTCGCGCTCGTTTCTGGTTTTCGGGGTGGTCGCGGGTTTGAACTACCGGCTGCCCTTAAGTGGTTTTTTCCTTTTTCCTTTGTCTTTTCTTTCTCTTTTTTTTTTTTAAAATACCAAACGGACTCGGAAAATTTCATAAAAATATTCTAAAAATTCTTAAAAATATCTAGAATATTTCTAAACCATTTTTAAATAATTCTAAGGACTTTAAGAACTAAAAATGGGAATTTTGGGGCATTACAAAACACCTTAGGGTGTTTGGTTGTAAGGTGTTCATCCTAAACACCAAGGATCACCTTGGAAAGTTCACGGCAAAGGCTGATGAAGGGATACTAGTCAGGTACTCTCTCGTTAGTAAAGCCTACCGAGTCTACAAAAAGAAAACTAGATTAGTTGAAGAGTCATTTGATGTGGTTTTTGAAGAAATTCCGAAATCAATTGACCAATCAGAAAATGTAGAAGGAGTTCAACTTGAACTAAGGAGACTTAGCTTGAATGAAACTCCAAGTGTTGTTGATGGTGATGAGTCTGATGACGGTGAACCTAGACAACCCATTGATCAGCCGGATCCTGAGGCTGAACTTGTGTCTAGTGAACCCGTTCAAGAAGCACCACCAACACCAAGGCAAACTAGATTAGCCTCTAGTCATCCCCACGACCAAATTGTTGGAGACATCCATCAAGGGGTTAGGACTAGATCATTCTTCCGAAATGAGGCTAATGAAGTTGCTCTAATTTCCGAAATTGAACCTAGGAAAATTGACGAAGCATTAAATGATCCCGATTGGATTATCGCAATGCAAGATGAACTAGGTCAATTTGAGAGGAGTTAGGTTTGGGACTTAGTCCCTAGACCTAAGAGGACCACCATTATTGGAACCAAATGGGTCTTCAAGAACAAATTGAACCACAAGGGAGAAATCATTAGAAACAAGGCACGCTTGGTAGCCAAAGGCTACAGTCAAGTTGAAGGCCTTGATTATGATGAGATTTATGCTCCCGTGGCACGATTAGAGTCCATCCGATTGATGCTTGCATTTGCAGCACATCGTGGCTTCAAACTATTTCAAATGGACGTCAAATCGGCCTTCCTAAATGGTTTGATTAGGGAAGAAGTCTATGTCGAACAACCTCCGGGGTTTGAGAGTACCGAATTTCCAAACCACGTGTTCAAGCTCAAAAAGGCACTTTATGGCCTTAAACAAGCACCCCGGGCTTGGTATGAGCGGTTGTCGACATTCTTAATTGAAAAGGGCTTCATTAGAGGTCAAATAGACCCTACACTATTTCTACGAAGAGATGGTAATAATATATTTGTAGCCCAAGTATATATCGATGACATAATTTGTGGCTCAAATAACAAGGGCTATTTAAATGAGTTCATTGGACACATGGAGATTGAGTTTGAAATGAGTCTAGTGGGAGAGTTGACTTTCTTCCTTGGACTTGAAATCAAGCAAACTCGCGATGGTATCCATGTGCACCAATCAAAGTATACACATGAGATGCTTCGAAAATTCAATATGAGTGATTCGAAAGAGGTAACCACTCCCATGGCTACAAACACAAGATTAGACAATGACGAGAGTGGTAAACCCGTTGATCTAACTCAATATCGAAGCATGATAGGTAGTTTGCTATACCTCACAGCCAGCCGACCAGATATACTATTTGCTGTAGGTATGTGCACTAGGTATCAAGTCTGTGCCAAGGAATCTCACCTAATCGCTGTTAAGCAAATTTTGAGATATCTCAAGGGCACAATTGGTGTAGGTCTTTGGTATCCCCGTACCGAATCTTTTGATTTGATGGGCTATACGGATTCCGACTACGTCGGATGTAAGTTGGACCGGAAAAGCACTAGTGGGGGCTGC
Organism: Boesenbergia rotunda; assembly: GCA_024364735.1. Taxonomy (NCBI): domain Eukaryota; kingdom Viridiplantae; phylum Streptophyta; class Magnoliopsida; order Zingiberales; family Zingiberaceae; genus Boesenbergia; species Boesenbergia rotunda. Next base: position 6,411 of record JAGFNQ010002196.1, on the reverse strand, counting down.
CAATTTTTAGGGTCATCCTTAGTAAGTTGGTCGAGTCGGAAGCAACATTGTGTTGCTCTTTCCACTACCGAGGCAGAATATATCGCCATGGGAGAGAGTATATCGCAATTGTTATGGATGATTCATACCTTAGAGGACTATGGTTTGAGTTACAAGGGTGTGCAAGTGTTATGTGATAACATTAGCACAATTAACTTAACCAAGAATCCAGTCCATCATTCAAGGAAAAAAACATATTGAAGTAAGACACCACTTCATTAGGGATCATGTAGCTAGGGGGAACATCATACTCTCTCATGTAGAGTCAAAGTCAAACCTAGCTAACATTTTCACTAAACCACTTCCCGAAAATGAATTTAGTTTCCTAAGACGGGAATTGGGAATGTGTCGCGCTTCATGATTTTCGAATTGCATTCAAAACCCTTCTTGATTACTTCGAAACTGTTGGGAACAATTGGGTAACTTTGGGAACATCTCACACAAACTATAAGGTTTAACAAAACGTTTTTGTTTGCTAGATATGGGGTGAGATGTTAGGATCAACTCAATTCCTCGAAATATCATTGCATCCCTTGAGGAATTAGGTTGACGAGATAATAATCACGGTGGTGACCAAGTATGGGGAAAACCAATGCATAACATATGTGTATTTGGTCCTATAATCATACTTGGACATTCCAATCAAGGCAACTTGATTGGAAATTTAGATTTGGAATCAAAACTTGTTTGAATTTGCTTGAGTTATTATTGATTGAGTTTGACTCCATTTAGATGGGTCAAAGTGTTTGTGGAACCCATAAGGACTTTTGATTCTTGTTCAGGGATCAATTTTAGTCATGAGGACTTGTTCAAGCTCGACAAAATCTATCAAATATCGTTTGGAAGTTTCAGAAATTCTGAAACTGAACATTTCAGTTCGTATTAGGGTGTATCAGGAACCCTGATCGGTCACTAGACCGATCAGGAATATGGCTGATCGGTCTCCAGACCGATCTGGCTCATTTCTGTGGTGATCGGCCCACAGACCGATCAGAGAGGCAGCAGTGACTCTCCAAACCTTTTGACCAAGATTCTGAGCCAACCTGGATCGGTCCCCAGACCGATCTGGCACCCTGTGTGGATCGGTCCATGGACCGATCAGGGAGCTCAGAGGTTTCTCTCTGGAACCTACTGTTCGTATCCTGATCGGTCACCCGACCGATCAGGAGTGAGTCTGATCGGTCATCCGACCGATCAGGCCCATTCCAGTCCGATCAGGATGTAGCCTGATCGGTCTGGATGGAATCAGATCGAACGGTGATCCGTTCAAACGCATTAAATTTTGGTGGGTGGACCGATCCACCAACCGATTAATTTCACAAAACCCTCTTCAGCGCCGAAACTCCTCATCTGCGTGACCTTCTTGAGCGAGAGCACTCTCCTGCGTCTCTCCCACTTCGTGCGTGCGAACCCTTGCGGAGATCCCTTCTGGTGTCTTCCGGCGAGCTCTCCACTTGCCCCAAACTCTCTGCGTCCGAGAGTTTTCATTGAGCAGGCCTCTCTCAACCGTGAGGAACCAGCTTCTTCCTCCTTTGCGCAAACTCACTCATGGCGCCTAAGTAAGCTTTGATTTCAGTTTTTCTACAAATCTCTTCATGGATTATATGGGTATGAAGCTAAACATAGTTTTTGTTCTTGTTCTTGGTGGTGTGTCATGATCATGTTATGCCCACCGTGATCTTATCTTCTGACCTTATGTCAATGATCAAATCTATCTATCTTTTGATTGGGTATCATCTTATATGATCAATTCGTGTTGTGTATGATCGATCTTATCATATGATTTGAATTCTGTGTCATGATCAATTCAAAACTTCTTAGAATGTCTTCCAAGGGCAAGGAACCTACTAAGGGCAGCACGAGGGGGAAAGCCCCTTCCTCCTCTGCCCCTTCCAGAAGGCCACAGCCTTCTTCTAGCTCTCGATTCCCCAATGCGGCCTGTGAACAGGCTTTTCAAGCAAGGGCCTTCAAACTATTACCCTGTAGATCCATTGATGTTACTTTTTTGACTGAGTTCTGTCCCTCTGTCATGGAGATTGTCATGTACTGCAATCTGGGTTTCCTTCTTTCCGTGGAACGGACCATAAACTACAACCTCGTCTCTGAATTCTACAACAACCTACAACAGGGTCCACAAGGGGGATTCGAATTCACTACTCGTGTCGGGAAGATGAACCTCGATTTTTCATATGAGATTTTGGCAGAGTACTTGGGTGGTCGACGATCACCGAATCTTTATTCGATCTATCCTGAACTTCCTGATCCTCTGCTAGCACCATTCACAGATGTTACCCCTGACTCTATCTATCAGCACTTCTTCGGTCATCCTCGCCCTGCCGGGCTTGATGAGTTGGGTCCAGTTTTTTCTACTTTTGCAGCCCTCCGCCTTGCTCCAGCTGACTATGTCCTTTTCAAGATAATCACAAATTGCATCTTACCCATCACTTCCAAGCCGTTAGCCGAGATCCGACCCTATCACTGCCTTATGCTCTACGGCATGCATCGCCAGATGAACTTTGATATCATGGAGAGCATCTTTCAGTCTATCCTATCCTACCGTGAGCCTAGCCGTCGCACGGTTTATATGCCTTTTGGTCATATCATCACTGATTGGCTTATGTCCGTCGGTGTTGATGTCACCAAGGGCAGGACCGTGCCTATGGTTAAGCAAGATTGTCGTTTGGGTCGGCGGGCTTTTGCAAAGTCTGGTATTGTCATTCGTGAGCGCGATGGGGTCTTGGTATGGAAGGATGGACGCGGACTTGGTGATCTTCCTGGAGGGGCACCGCATTTTCAGGCACCACACGAGGCTCCTCCTGCTAACGCTGAGTACGACGACGAGTCGGAGCCTGATCTGTGCTGGCAGATCTCTGAGCTGGATCAGACGATACAGGAGTTTATTCAGCTGGGGGCGACAGATCGTGAAGAGTTTCGTTCGACCTTTCGTTCCCTAGATTCCCGACTGACCAGGATCGAGACCGAGGTCTCAGGGACCCGCACACTCCAGCAGACATGGTATGATGAGTGGCGCAGCCACACATTTCCTGGAGGTGCACCTTCTTCGAGTACTGCACCAGGGTCCTTGGCTCCTACTGACACCACGATGGATGATCTCGTGGATGATGATGACCTTCCAGCGGATGTTTGAGCTTCGCTATATCTTACCCTTCTCTTTGGATGATTCGCATGTTGTATGACTTTTGAGCTGTATGCTCTGTAACCTGATTGTTGTGGCCTTGTGCCACACGTATTTTGCTACTTGTCTGGATGACTTATGTTTTGACTTGTCTGACTTTGCTTTACATGCTTATCTGATGTTAGTATATCGATTGTTGATGCCATGAGGTTGCCGTGAGTCACCATCACCAAGGAGAAGTCAACCAAGAAGAAGAAGAAGCGGATCACAACTCCTTCCTTCCCGGAATTTAGATTCCGTTACTTGGTGGTTAGTTTCCTTTTCTTCTCTCTTGATCTTCTAGTTGTGCCAATAGAGAATCTAGTAGTTCTCGTCGTCACAAAACTCGTGACTTTGCGAAGTCATCCCGAAGAGAACTCGGCGTGGACGCGAATAGAGGCGGAGCTTCCAAGGGACGCGACGGTTGGATCTCGTCCCTTACTTCGAGTTACGCAAAGTACTAAGTAAATTAGTTTACTTTTCCGCAAGTTTTTAATTTATGATCATGTCCACACATCATAAGGTTGCATGCTAGATACGTGGTTAAAATAATTTGAGAAATTATTTTATGCTAATTCTTCCGCTGCACGTAAAAATTTAAAATTTTACGAACCCGTATCATTGTCAACATGCACCCGGTCCCAACAGTGGTATCAGAGCCGGTTAGTGTTCGACATAATCATATAATTGTTTTGCGGAAAACTTTGTCATGATCTCAATTTTGGAAAAAAATTTCAATTATGGAAACTTTCAAATTATAATAAATTTTAGATTTAGGAATTTCTAAGTTTGGAAATCCTCATGAAATTTCACAAACTTTTGAAATTTTCTAGTTTCTGAAATTTTATAATAATTGTGAAAACTTCCCATCTTTGGAAACTTTCCAATTTTGGAAATTTTTCTATTTTAGAAATTTTCCAATTTTAGAAATATATAAGTTTTCTTTGTACCAGAAACTTACAATTATTCTGAAAACCTATTATGAAATCTCGCAATTTTGGGCACTTTCTTTCAAGAAAGTCTAGACAAATTTATGAACAATTAATTGACAATTAAATTTGAATTGGTTTTTAAATTGACAAAAAAATTCTTTATTTTGGATTGAGCCTCGGGGAGCCGTCCAATTTAAAGTTAGTTGTTGTAATTTAATTTTCCAATTTTAAATGAGATTGTCATGTTTAATTTGGTTACGCTTCCGAAGCGGACCAAATTGGATTTACGACAAATTACTTTTCTTTGGGTATCTGAGCCTCGGGGAGCCACCCTTGGAAAACGATTTGTTGTAATTAATTAAATCCATGAATAAAATATGATTTAAGAGGTGATGCTCTTACATATTGTTGTCTCCAAAATTAATTAGGAAAATGGTTTCCTATAGAGTTTTCTTAAATGAGATTTTCATGAAAATAATATGTGGTTGAATTAAGGACTCATGTCTCTTAATTTAATAAGATTTGATTTAGAGAAATCAAAGTCTTAAACATATTATTTCCGAAATTGATTATGACAATTTAGGAAATTGTTTCCCAAAATAATTCCTTTAATAAAGTATGAAATTAGAATTAGGAAATCCGGTTCCTAATTCAATTAATGAGACTTGATAAATTAAGTCACATACATACTTTATTAAGGAAATCGTTAGTCATGACATGATTATATGTCATGAATGTGCTTAGAAAAAGAAAGGATGAGACCCAAAACCCCTTACAAAATATTAAGGCCAACACCTTCCATTAATATGGTTAGAATCGGAGTTTTGTTTCTCATTTGGGTTGATAGACACATCCATGCCCGGCTTGAACCTCAACATGTTCAAACCATGGAATTAGTTTATGAATAATATAGATGGAGTCAGAGGTCAATCCTTAGTTTTGGTTGTTGGACACATCCAAGCCTGACTAAACGGTTGAATGAACTCCAACCATATTAAAACTATTTCTTGATTAATGGGTCAGCCTTAAGCTTGGAGCATCGATTTGTTGTGCCACAGCCAAGGTCGATGTAAAGAGAGGTGCAGTTGGGTGCTATGTATAATGTTGCATACTTGTTAATGAGTTAACAACCCAATGATTTATGCAAACATTCAATTAGTTGTTAGCATAAAGTGATAGTTACATATATGTGATATGTAATCGATATAATTACCTACCTTCATAGCTAAGAACAACTTGATGGCCACAGCCATGGTGGTTCTTATCTATGGTTGGATATCAACCTATTTGGAGATGTTCCTACGATCTCCCGAATTGATAAAAAGGGTTATTCAATTCGAAAAATAAATAGGATTTTATTAATGTATGTTGATACATTCTTTAATCATTCTTCTCACATAAGCTCAATTTGTATTTCTAAGATAATCACTCGATCATGTCTTCTCTGAATTTGCGTTCCATTTTGGACACCAATAAACTGACTGGGCCAAACTTCATGGACTGGCTTCGAAACCTGAGGATAGTCCTCAAGGCAGAGAAGCTTGCTTATGTCCTTGAAGATCAACTTCCCAACCGTCCTCTAGAAAAAGCAACTCCAGACCAGTTTCCTGAGTTGCTCAACCTGCTGAAGACTGTAGAGCCTTCTGTGAAGCAGGATCAAAAGACGGTACTGTTAGTTGGTTCCTCGAAGAAAGGTTCTAAGAGGAAGGCCAAAGAACAGAATAAGGGAAAGAAGAAAAGGGCCAAAAAGACTGAAAATACCCTAAAAGGCACTTGCCATCACTATGGCAAGGAGGGTCACTGGCGAAGAAACTGCAAGGTTTATCTTGAGTCCTTGAAAGAGAAGGCATCCGATGCCCCATCCTCTTCAAGTATCTTCGTTATTGAATGTCACTCTATTTCCTCAAACACCTGGGTACTTGATACTGGGTGTAGCTCACATATATGTAATGACATACAGGGGCTAAGGAATAGAAGAAGACTCGTCAAGGGAGAAGCGAATTTGAAAGTTGAAAACGGAGCAAAGATTGCTGCTGTTGCCATCGGAACATATTTGCTAAAGCTCCCTACAGGACATGTCTTAGAATTGGATAATTGTTATTTTGTTCCTTCGTTAATAAAGAACATTGTATCTATTTCATGTTTGAATGAAAAGGGTTGTCATTTAACTTTTAGTAACAATTGTTGTTACATAACTTTAAATGGCGTTCTTTATGGGAATGGAACTTTGTGCAATGGTATCTACACGTTAGATTTATCGTGACG
>JAGFNQ010002195.1:311678-351103 GCA_024364735.1 Boesenbergia rotunda | reverse complement strand
CCTTTCAGTGGGAATTTTTTCAATTTGTATATCATTCCTACTTATAATCCTCTGATCAGATGATAGCGGGAAGCACATGTTTGGATCGCTGATGAGACCTTGGTTCCTTTGCTTGTGCAATAGCTCCATTGTTGTGCAGTAAACCGGTATTGCTTCATCAATGGTTGGAACACACCAAGTTCTGAGACAATCTTCTTGATCCAGACTGCTTCCTTTGCTGCTTCGAAGCTGGCAATATATTCCGCTTCCGTGGTAGAATCTGCTACGGTTCTTGCTTGGACTTTTCCAGCTTATGCTCCTCCATTCAAATAAATACGTATCCGGACTGAGATTTGGAGTCATCCTTATCTGTCTCGAAACTGGCATCTGTATACCACGTATTATCATATCACCTTCTCTATATATTAGGAACACATCCTTAGTTTTCTTAAGTACTTGAGGATTGTCTTGACAGCTGCCCAATGATCCATTCCTGGATCAGACTGGTATCTGCTGTGACGCTCAGAGCATACGATACATCAGGCCTAGTACATAACATAGCATACATGATAGATCCTATCGCGGATGCATAAGGAATCTTATTCATGCAAATCCTTCGTCTTCTGTGCGGGACACATAGACTTTGAAAGGTTGATCCCATGCCTGATGGGAAGGTAACCTTTCTTGGATTCGACATGCTAAACCTTTCTAGCACTCGTCTATATATGTAGACTGCGAAAGACCAAGCAACCGTTTTGATCTATCTCTATAGATTCTAATCCCAAGGATACAGGTTGCTTCTCCCAGGTCTTTCATGGAGAAAGTTTTGGACAACCAAATTTTAACTGACTGTAAGACTGATATATCGTTTCCTATAAGTAATATTCATCGACATATAACACTAGGAATACGACTGCACTCCCACTAACCTTCTTGTACACACAAGGTTCGTCAGGATTTTGTGAGAAATCAAACTCTTTGATTGTCTCATCAAAACGGATGTTCCAGCTCCTGGATGCTTGCTTTAGTCCATATATGGATTGTCGAAGCTTGCATACTTTGGTTTTATTAACCGATGTGAAACCTTCAGGTTGTATCATGTATACATCCTCAAGCAGGTTTCCATTAAGGAAAGTTGTTTTCACATCCATTTGCCATATCTCATAATCATAATGAGCTGCTATGGCCAGGACCATCCGAATGGATTTAAGCATAGCTACTGGTGAATAGGTTTCGTCATAATCAATTCCTTATTTCTGACGATATCCTTTTGCCACTAATCTAGCCTTAAAGGTAACAACATTACCTTCCATGTCGGTTTTCTTCTTGAAAACCCATTGCACCCTATGGGCTTAATCTCTTCAGGCGGGTTAACCAAGTCCCATACTTGATTTTCGTACATGGAATCCATTTCCGACTTCATGGCTTCAAGCCATTTATCCCTTTCTGAATTTATCAGAACATCTTCATAACTGATAGGTTCGTCATTGTTAACGAGTAACACGTCGTTCGATTCACTTATGAGAAATTCGTATCTCTATGAAATATTGCGTGTCCTATCAGACCTACGAAGAAGTGGTGTTGTTTCAGGTTCAACTGATAGCTCATCATTATGAGTTATTGGTTGTGGGTCTAGACTAGGTGTCTCTGTAATGTCTATTGGAGTTTCTTGAACTTCTTCAAGTTCAATGCTACTCCCACTGTTTTCTTGTAAGAGAAATTCTTTTTCCAGAAATACAGCATGCCTTGAAACAAACACCTTTTGTTCCAAGGGATGATAGAATTGGTAACCCTTCGTTTCCTTAGGGTATCTAATAAATAGACATTTATCAGACTTAGCATCCAATTTGTTTGATACAGTCCGCTTTACATAAGCAGGACAACCCCATATTTTAAGGTGAGTTAAATGAGGTTTCTTACTATTCCACGTCTCATATGGAGTAGTAGAGACTACCTTGGTCGGGACTCTGTTTAGTAAGTAAATAGCTGTCTTAAGCGTATAGCCCCAAAAGGATTTTGGAAGAGTTGCATGATTCATCATAGATATAACCATGTCCATCAAGGTTCAGTTACGCCTCTCAGATACACCATTATGTTGTGGTGTATATGGCGGAGTCCATTGAGACAATATCCCATTGTCCCTAAGATAATCTTGAAACTCTTGACTCAAGTATTCACCACCCCGATCGGATCTTGTAGGACCGGTGCCGTCGATAGAGGGGGGGTGAATATCGAACGTTCAAAATCTTCGTAAAACTTTCGTTCTGGACTTAGAATATTAGTAGCACAGCGGAAAAGTAAAAACAGAAAAGTAAATGCAAAACAGAAGGACACGCGAGATTTATTTACTTGGTTCCCGACCCCCCTGGGTCAGTACGTCCAAGGCCTATGTACTCGGCGTGAGTCCACTATTGGTCTCCTTTCCGGAATTTCTGGAGGCGGAGAAAACCCGTCTTACAGTTTGATTTACAAGCAAAAGGAAAAATAAACTTAATTGTAGAATGTAAATCAAACCAAAACAACTTATGTCGAAGCGTCAGCCGATCTGGACCTCCGAAGTGCCGCGCACTTCCTCCTGGAACCTCCCGGTCGTAGAGCCTCATCTTTAGCGTGTTGTCGTCGGTCAGAATGATCAGAATAGCTCTAGAATGTTGTGTCTGAAGCAGAGGGGTCGAAGCCCCTTATATAGGCCTCCTGGGGGCGCCCCAGACGCTGGGGGCGCCCCGGAAGACTCGGTCAAACCTTATCCTTGCGCCTACCTCGCCGCAGGTGATAAGATCATTGACCAGGGCGCCCCGGATGCTCCGGGCGCCCCCGTGAGGGCTTATCCTGTGTTCTGACTTCGAAACAGCAAAACAGCTTCTAATCCGGGCGCCCCAGACACTCTGGGCGCCCCGGTTGACATCTGTTTTGACTGCATCACGAAACTGCATGTTTTAGTACTGCCTGGGGGCGCCCCCCTTGCTGGGGGCGCCCTGGCTGCATGGGGGCGCCCTGCTTAGGGCCTCCAACACTGTTTTGCTTGGTTTACCTGCTTTGTCTCCGGTTCTTAATACCTGCAAGATACACAAACACAAAGCATGGATACATATAATATTAAGCCTAAGGACTTGGTTCGGACTTCGAATTTGCACGAAACCCTAGGTCGAACCGGCACGAGTTTCTATCCCCGAGAACTCGCCCTTCACCTACTCCTTTCAGGAGACGGTTGCCACCCAGTCCTTCGGGTAGACTTTTGCTTAGCTTCCGATACCTCCGGACCTCGAGACGCCCAAACCCTGACCCGTCTCTACTCCTGTCCTTAGTCATCGCTCAGCTAAGTTGCTTAGTCCCTCGGACCAAGTCTTCATTCCCTAGCAGTCCTTCGCCAGGTGCCTAGCAGCCCTTCGCTAGGTCTTTGTTACCAAGCGTTCCTTCGCCTGGTGCCTAGCAATCCTTCGCTAGGTCTTCTATGCCTAGCAGCCCTTCGCTAGGTGCCTAGCAGCCCTTCGCTAGGTCTTCTATGCCTAGTAGTCCTTCACTAGGTGCCTAGCAGCCCTTCGCTAGGTCTTAGGGTTACGATACCTAGCAGCCCTTCGCTAGGTCTTGGGGTTTCGATACCTAGCAGCCCTTCGCTAGGTGCTTGGGGTTTCGATGCCTAGATTAACTAGGACTTTTCTTCAGCTTTGGTTACTTCTTTCTTACTTCCCCTTTGTCTCTTCATTGTATCACTGACTTAAGTGAATTGTCAAACATTAAAACACTTAAAGAGGAACATCATTGATGCAACTTGCACCAACAATCTCCCCCTTTTTGATGTTTGACAATAACTTAAGTTAGATTGGTTTAAGGGGCTAACTCACTATCCTTAGGATAAAAAACAAGAAAAAATTGATATAAGTTTTGAAACTATATTTTTTATCTTTGGGAGAAAATTTTTCTAACTTAAGCACACCTCTCCCCCTTTGTCATACATCAAAAAACTTTAAGAAAATACTTGCACCAATAATGAATATTTTGGTTCTTTTTGAAAAATACTTGATGCAGAAATTTTGAAAGTATTGTATTTTGAATGATATATTGCATTTTTAAAAAAATGCATAATTTTGAAAAAGATGTTATTTGCTTTGAAAAATACAAGTACTTTGAAAATGATTTTTAACAACATGCAAGTACTTTTGACAGAATTTGTAATTTTTGAAGAATATAAAGTACTTTCTTTGGAAAATGCATAACTTTTGAAAAAAATGTTATTTTGGAAAATATAAGTATTATGCTTAGTTTGCAAGTACTAACTGTTTTTGAAAGAGATGAGACTTTGAGAAATATAAGTAATTTTTACTTGATTAAGTTTCTTTTCCAGTCTGACACAATCCTGGGAAACCTTGTTGACTACAAGGACATTTCCTAAGTGTCCTGGAATTTCTTCAAACTCAAGTAAATATTGTTTCAAAGATAATTTCATAGGTCACACGACAACAATAGACTAATAGTATTTTGAAAAACTACTTATGTTTCTAGCAAGATTTGAAAATACAGCGCATGAAAACATTTGAGATATTCAATAATTCTTTTAATTTAATCTCCCCCTAAACTTGACCCAGTCCTGGGAAGCTTGTTGACCACAAGTACTCTTCCTCTGAGTCTTAAGGTTTGATTCAGATCAAAAGAATAATAATTTTTAAAATAATTTAAAACTTGTTAGACTCCCCCTAAATTTGACACGTCCTAGGAGTCCTTGAAGATCATAAAGTGGACCTTTCCTCTGTGTCTTTAGGGTTTATCAAAGTCAAAGAATCGATAATTTTTAAGTAGATAAATTTTGAAGCCACAGTTTGGAAAGAAGATAATTTTGAAAACATATGTAATGCAAATTAAGGTGCAGTTTTCGAAAAATATTTTTAATAAAAAGAACAAAACACTCTCCCTGCATCCAACACCGTTTGACTCTATCTAAGTACCTTAAGGAACTTTAGTGTTGTCCTAAGAGGCTAGTGTCTAATTGAGTGAGTCAAACAATTTTTGGAAGGATATAATTTTTGAAAAACGTATAATATGTATATTCAATCAGACAAGCATGAAATCCATAAAAACATTATTATGTTGAAGCACTATTTTGAGAATATATTTTTAGGAAAATATTCTAACCATTTTGAAAAAAAATTTTGAAAAATATTTTTCAATTCATTAGTCCTTAACATCTCACCCATTTTAGATGTATCAATACAACAAGCATAGTTGCCTTATAGGTGTATTGTGAGATGCTTGAATAATTTTTTTAATTTATTTTTAATTCTAAGATTTCATTGAAGCTTGTGTTAGATTTGAATTTGGCAAGAAATAACTTGAATTTGAATTTCAAAAATTGGCTTCCAGGTCTTGGCGAGGCACTAGGCCTTCTTTGGCCGTAGCCTTATTGGATCATCAACCCTTTCCTTGACAAAGCCTTTTAATGAAATTTCATTTTCAAAATTACTTTTTGAAAAATTCTGGTCTAACTAGTTTGGGTCTTGGATCGGTAGCTTCGGCTAGTTCCGCCAAGATGGCTTCCCTAACGTACTATCATCTCACCGCCACCCAATACTAGGTTGATCAAGTTTCAATTATTCTTTTTCCTATAGCCGTTCTAATATATGCATAAAATTTAAATATGAATGACATGTCATATAAAAAGAAGTAGCAGATGCATGACATGGCAATTATGCATGAGTCAAACAAGTCCAAAGCAGTTTATATAAGTTTCTAAAAATGTATCAAATTCTCGATTTGATACATGTCGTGTGAACCCGCGAATATGCCAACCCACTTTGACATATTTAATGTTATTAATTTTAATTGTTACAGTTTGCGTAAAATTTTATTTTAGTTCAAGTTTAACTTGTTTAATGATTAGTTAGAGATTATATTGATTAAGGATTAATTAATTAAGAATTAATTGATATTGAATTAATTGAATTTGAATTAATTAAGATTAAATTATTAATTAATTAATATTTAATTTGAATTGAATTAGGATTTAATTTGAATTTAATTTAATTTAATTTGAATTTAATTTAATTTGAATTTAATTTGATTTAATTTGAATTTAATTTAATTTGAATTTAATTTAATTTAATTTGAATTGAATTTAATTTAATTTGAATTTAATTTAGATTTAATTAAGATTTAATTCGAATTTAATTAGGATTTAATTAAGATTTAATTCGAATTTAATTAGGATTTAATTAAGATTTAATTCAAATTTAATTAGGATTTAATTAATATTTAATTAAGGTTAGATTAAGATTAAATTAAGATTTAATTTGAATTATAATGATTAATTAATAATTGTGTGTTTAAATTCATCATTTTCATTATTTCAAAAATTTCTTCTTCATTTTTATCTTTCTTTTCAAGTTTTTCTATTAATTTTGATTTATTTGAATTTTTGTAATTTTTATTAACTATGACCTTTATCTTAGATAGTTCTATATCCTCCTTAAGATTAGATCTTTCTATATCCTCACAGTAGGTGGAGTGGATTGGGCCACTTGTTAAGGTTTTGTAATAATATTTAATATTATCTATAATTAAATTATTATCTAGGAGAATTTTATATTCAAAATTATCCTCAGAATTATCCTCAGATATATTTTCAATATTTTTAACATTTATCTCTAGATTATCTTTAAGAATTTTAGAATTAATTTCTGAATTAATCTTGAGATTTTCAGGATTAATTTCGGATTTATCCTTAAGATATTCAAATTTGAATTCGGATTTATCCTTAGGATTTTCAGATTTGAATTCCGAATTATCCTTAGGATTTTCAGATTTGAATTCCGAATTATCCTTAGGATTTACACATTTGAATTCCGAATTATCCTTAGGATTACTTTTGTCTAAATTAAAATTATCAGAATTAATTTTATCAGATAAATTATTTGAATTAATCTTATTAGAAAAATTATTAGAATTAATTTTATCAGATAAATTATTAGAATTAATTTTATCAGATAAATTATTAGAATTAATTTTATCAGAAAAATTATCAGAGTTAATTTTATCAGAAAAATTATCAGAGTTAATTTTATCAGAAAAATTATCAGAGTTAATTTTATTAATTTCTGAACTGATATTCTGAATTAAACAATTAATTTCTAATATTTTGGTCATATTAATGTTTTGTAATTTAACATGCAAAGAGTTAAGTTTACTATGCAGCAAATCTACTTTATCAGAAAAATTAACTATTTTATCACATGGCAGTGCAGGAACTTATAAAATTTTTGGAACATAAATTTTTCGTACTTTTGCCGGACATTTGTTTTTGTAGTGTCCGAATTTTTCGCACTTGAAGCATCTGATATGGCTTTTATCTCTCAGGACTCCTGGCGCTGGTGCCCCCTTTGCCGCCGGTGATGAACGATTTTTATGAGTAGGGCACTGATTTTTATAGTGCCCTCTCTCCCTGCATGTGAAACAAATAATATGCAATTTAAAATTAGATATTAAAAAATTGTACCTGATTCACCCCTGGGCTCCCCCTCAACTCCTGGCGTCGTTGCTCCGTCGGCGGTTAGTCCGGTGAAGAGCGGCTCGGCTCTGATACCAATTGTAGGACCGGTGCCGTCGATAGAGGGGGGTGAATATCGACCGTTCAAAATCTTCGTAAAACTTTCGTTCTGGACTTAGAATATTAGTAGCACAGCGGAAAAGTAAAAACAGAAAAGTAAATGCAAAACAGAAGGACACGCGAGATTTATTTACTTGGTTCCCGACCCCCCTGGGTCAGTACGTCCAAGGCCTATGTACTCGGCGTGAGTCCACTATTGGTCTCCTTTCTGGAATTTTCGGAGGCGGAGAAAACCCGTCTTACAGTTTGATTTACAAGCAAAAGGATAAATAAACTTAATTGCAGAATGTAAATCAAACCAAAACAACTTATGTCGAAGCGTCAGCCGATCTGGACCTCCGAAGTGCCGCGCACTTTCTCCTGGAGCCTCCCGGTCGTAGAGCCTCGTCTTTAGCGCGTTGTCGTCGGTCGGAATGATCAGAATGGCTCTAGAATGTTGTGTCTGAAGCAGAGGGGTCGAAGCCCCTTATATAGGCCTCCTAGGGGCGCCCCGGACGCTGGGGGCGCCCCGGAAGACTCGGTCAAACCTTATTCTTGCGCCTACCTCGCCGCAGGTGATAAGATTATTAACCAGGGCACCCCGGACGCTCCGGGCGTCCCCGTGAGGGCTTATCCTGTGTTCTGACTTCGAAACAGCAAAACAACTTCTAATCCGGGCGCCCCGGACGCTTCGGGCGCCCCGGTTGACATCTATTTTGACTGCATCACGAAACTGCATGTTTTAGTACTGCCTGGGGGCGCCCCCCTTGCTGCATGGGGGCGCCCTGCTTAGGGCCTCCAACACTGTTTTGCTTGGTTTACCTGCTTTGTCTCCGATTCTTGATACCTGCAAGATACACAAACACAAAGCATGGATACATATAATATTAAGCCTAAGGACTTGGTTCGGACTTCGAATTTGCACGAAACCCTAGGTCGAACCGGCATGAGTTCCTATCCCCGAGAACTCGCCCTTCACCTACTCCTTTCAGGAGACGGTTGCCACCCAGTCCTTCGGGTGGACTTTTGCTTAGCTTCCGATACCTCCGGACCTCGAGACGCCCAAACCCTGACCCGTCTCTACTCCTGTCCTTAGTCATCGCTCAGCTAAGTTGCTTAGTCCCTCGGACCAAATCTTCATTCCCTAGCAGTCCTTCACCAGGTGCCTAACAGCCCTTCGCTAGGTCTTTATTACCAAGCGGTCCTTCGCCTGGTGCCTAGCAATCCTTCGCTAGGTCTTCTATGACTAGCAGCCCTTCGCTAGGTGCCTAGCAGCCCTTCGCTAGGTGCCTAGCAGCCCTTCGCTAGGTCTTCTATGCCTAGTAGTCCTTCACTAGGTGCCTAACAGCCCTTCGCTAGGTCTTAGGTTACGATACCTAGCAGCCCTTCGCTAGGTGCCTAGCAGCCCTTCGCTAGGTCTTGGGGTTTCGATACCTAGCAGCCCTTTGCTAGGTGCTTGGGGTTTCGATGCCTAGATTAACTAGGACTTTTCTTCAGCTTTGGTTACTTCTCTCTTACTTCCCCTTTGTCTCTTCATTGTATCACTGACTTAAGTGAATTGTCAAACATTAAAACACTTAAAGAGGAACATCATTGATGCAACTTGCACCAACAGGATCGAAGTATCTTAATACTTTTGCCAAGCTATTTCTCTACTTCACTTCTGAACTCTTTGAATTTCTCAAAAGCTTCAGATTTGTGTTTCATTAAGAACACATACCCGAATCGTGAGTGATCATCGATAAAGGTAATGAAGTAGCTATAACCTCCTTGTGCAAGAGTTGACATTGGTCAACATACATCAATATGTATTAGACCAAGCAATTCACCCACTGGTTTACCTTTCTGGAAAAGGGTAATTTGGTCATCTTGCCTTTTAAGCATGATTCGCATGTATCAAATGAACCAGGTTGAAATGATTCCAGAATTCCACATTGGTGTAATTTGGTCATGCGTTTCTTACTTACATGGCCAAGACGACAATGCCACGTATAGGAGTCTATTTGATTATCTATTCGAGCACGTTTGTCGCTAACTTCGATATTGAAAACGTCACCGGATAAATCTAACGTGTAGATACCATTGTATAAAGTTCCGGTCCCATAAAGAACACCATTTAAAGTTATGTAACAGTAATTTTTACTAAAAGTTAAAGGATAACCCTTTTCATTCAAGCATGAAATAGATACAATGTTCTTTATTAACGAAGGAACAAAATAACAATTATCCAATTCTAAGACAAGTCCAGTAGGGAGCTTTAGCAAATATGTTCCGATGGCAACAGCAACAATCTTTGCTCCATTTCCAACTCGCAAATTCGCTTCTCCCTTGACGAGTCTTCTTCTATTCCTTAGCCCCTGTATGTCATTACATATATGTGAGCTACACCCAGTATTAAGTACCCAGGTGGACGAGGAAATAGAGTGACATTCAATAACGAAGATACCTGAAGAGGATGGGGCATCGGATGCCTTCTTCTTCAAGGACTCAAGATAAACCTTGCAGTTTCTTCGCCAGTGACCCTCCTTGCCACAGTGATGGCAAGTGCCTTTTGATGCCTTTTCAGTCTTTTTGGCCTTTTTCTTCTTTCCCTTATTCTGGTCTTTGGGCTTCCTCTTAGAGCCTTTCTTTGAGGAACCAACTAACAGTACCATCTTCTGATCCTGCTTTACAGAAGGCACTACAGTCTTCAGCAGGTTGAGCAACTCAGAAATGGTAGTCTCCAGCTTGTTCATCCGATAGTTCATCACAAATTGTGAGTAACTCTTGGGCAAACAATGCAGAATCAAGTCAACACTTAGTTCGTGATCCATTGCAAATTCGAGTGTGCCTAGTCGCTCAATGTACCCCAACATCTTCAACACAAACTGTGAGACAGAAGTGTCTTCCTGCATCTTAGAGGTGAAGAGGAGTCTGGAGACCTCGAACCTTTCGGATCTCGCCTGCTCGTCAAACAGCTTATGAAGATGGAAGATAATGGTATGAGCATCCATATGCTCATGCTGCTTTTGCAGCTCAGGTACCATAGCGGCCAGCATGATGCAACTCACAAGTTCAGAATCGGCCACATGTTTCTGATAGGCCACTAACTGGTCTGAAGTTGCATCTTCTGGAGGATGGTTGGGAAGTTGTTCTTCAAGGACATAAGCAAGCTTTTCTGCCTTGAGGACTATCCTCAGGTTTCGAAGCTAATCCATGAAGTTTGGCCCAGTCAGCTTATTAGTGTCCAAAATGGAACGCAAATTCAGAGAAGACATGATCAAGTGATTATCCTAGAAATACAAATTGAGCTTATGTGAGAAAAATGATAAAGAATGCATCAATATACATTAATTAAATCCTATTTATTTTTCGAATTGAATAACCGTTTTTATCAATTCGGGAGATCATAGGAACATCTCCAAATAGGTTGATATCCAACTATAGATAAGAACAACCATGGCTAGAGTCCATCAAGTTATTCTTAGCTATGAAGGTAGGTAATTATACCGATTACATATTATACATATGTAACTATCACATTATGCTATCAACTAATTGAATGTTTGCATAAACCATTGGGTTGTTAACTCATTAACAAGTATGCAACAATATACATAGCACCCAACTGCACCTCTCTTTACATCGACCTTGGCTGTGGCACAACAAATAGATGCTCCAAGCTTAAGGCTGACCCATTAATCAAGAAATAGTTTTAATATGGTTGGAGCTCATTCAACCGTTTAGTCAGGCTTGGATGTGTCCAACAACCAAAACTAAGGATTGACCTTTGACTCCAACTATATTAATCATAAACTAATTTCATGGTTTGAACATGTTGAGGTTCAAGCCGGGCATAGATGTGTCCATCAACCCAAACGAGAAACAAAACTCCGGTTCTAACCATATTAATGGAAGGTGTTGGCCTTAATATTTTTGTAAGGGGTTTTGGGTCTCATCCTTTTCCTTTTAAGCACATTCATGACATATAATTATGTCATGTTCTAACGATTTCCTTAATAAAGTATGTATGTGACTTAATTTATCAAGTCTCATTAATTGAATTAGAAATCGAATTTTCTAATTATAACTTCATACTTTATTCAAGGAATTGTTTTGGGAAACAATTTCCTAAATTGTCATAATCAATTTCGGAAATAATATGTTTAAGACTTTGATTTCTCTAAATCAAATCTTATTAAATTAAGAGACAGATTCGCTTAATTCAACCACATATTATTTACATGAAAATCGTATTTAAGGAAATAAACTCTATAGGAAACAATTTTCCTAATTAATTTTGGAGACAACAATATGTAAGAGCATCACCTCATAAATCAAATAAGGAAATTATCGTTTGAGAATCACCTTAAAAATTTCTAAGATTTGATCACATATTTTATTTATGGATAATTAATTACAACAAATTATTTACTTTGGGTGGCTCTCCGAGGTACTCCCCAAAGAAAAGAAATTTGTTATAAATCTAATTTGGCCTGCTCCCCGAGGCATAACCAAATTAAACTTGACAATTAAAGAACTTGTTAATAATATAATTTGGATGGCTCCCCGAGGCCTACCCAAATCAATTTTAACAATTCATATTCAAAATAAGAAATTAAATTATAACAACTAACTTTAATTTGGGTGGCTCCCCGAGGCACTCCCCAGAGTAAAGAATTTTGTTAATAATTTAAAAATCAATTTGAATTTAATTGTCAATTAATGTTTCCATAAAAAGTCTAGACTTTCATGAAAAGAAAGTGCCCAAAATTACGAGCTTT
This sequence comes from Boesenbergia rotunda, assembly GCA_024364735.1. Taxonomy (NCBI): domain Eukaryota; kingdom Viridiplantae; phylum Streptophyta; class Magnoliopsida; order Zingiberales; family Zingiberaceae; genus Boesenbergia; species Boesenbergia rotunda. The sequence continues at coordinate 338,788 of JAGFNQ010002195.1, read as the reverse complement.
CAATAAATGGAAAGTTTCCAAAATTAAAAGGTTTTCAGAATTATTGTAAGTTTTTGGTAAAAAAAAACTTACGTATTTCCAAAAATAGAAAATTTCCAAAATTAAAAAATTTCCAAAATTGAAATGTTTCCAAAAATGGAAAGTTTTCACAATTATCATAAAATTTCAGAAACAGAGATATTTCAAAAGTTTGCGAAATTTCATGAGGATTTCCAAACTTTGAAATTCCTAAATCTAAAATTTACCATAATTGGAAAGTTTCCATAATTGGAAAATTTTCCAAAATTGAGATCATGACAAAGTTTTCCGCAAAATAATTATATGATTATGTCGAACACTAACCGGCTCTGATACCACTGTTGGGACCGGGTGCATGCTGACGCGGACACGTATTGTAATTGTTACATAATTACATGCAGCGGAAACAAAAGCATGAATAATTTCCTAAATTATTCTAACAATATCCTAAGCATGCAATGTGTTCACATAATCGTAATATAAAATTTTTGCAGAAAAGGAGATTACTCTACGAATTACCTTGCGTAACTTGGAAAAAGGGACGAGATCCAACCGTTAGCGTCCCTTGAAAGCTCCACCTCTATTCGTATCCACGCCGAGTATCGTCGGGATGACTTTGCTAAGCCACGAGTTTCGTGTTCACGAGAACTACTAGATTCTCCGTGAACACGACGAAAACTGAGAGAGTAATCAAATCGAAAGACTCACCACCAAGGTTGGCCGAAGAGGAAGATCGTCGCAAGGAAGAACTTCGTCACCTTGATGCTTCTCCTTGTGCTCACGGCAAGAAGAAGGAAGGAAGGCCTATGGCCGGCCAAGAGAGAGGGAGAGAAGAAGAGGAGAGAGCCCAAACAATTCCTTTTTTCGATCCTCTTCCATGGCACCCCTTGGGTCCTTTATATAGGGAGAGGTTTCTTAATTCCCAAGCAAACCTCTCCTTGATTATTGAATAATTTCTCAATCAATCCATAATCAAGGCTCTCATGATCAAGCTTCTTCTTCTTGATTATGGAATAATTTCTCAATCAATCAATAATCAAGGCTCTCTTTCTTTTGGCATGATTATATAAAATTTATAAAATAAACCAACCATTGGTTCATTATATAAAATTTTATAAAACAAACCAACCATTGGTTCATTATATAAATTTTATTAAACAAACCAACTCATGGTTCATTATATAAAAATTTATATAAAATTTATATAACCTTTTATAAAATAAATCAACCTTTGGTCTATTTTATAAAACAAACCAAAATAGTCTTATCCTCTTATGGTGGTGGCCGACCATGACAAGAAGAGAGGAGGCCCCCTTCCTTGGCTAGCCCATCTAACCCCAATTGGATCAAATCCCTTAATGAATTAAACTTATTTAATTCACCCATTAAGTCTTTAAAAGACTTAGCCATTCTATGCTTCCGATGCGTCTGAAATAAATTCAGTTTTGACTATTGTTTGGACTTACCAAAAATAGTCTATCTCGATTGGAGAATTTAATTCTCAACTCGTTTTAAATCCTTTGAATTACTCGTTTTGCGTGTGACTAAATAGGCTTTCAATTTATGTTGGCCGTCCATAATTAACTAATTAATTATAGAACGATCATGAGTGGCACCTAGTAGTACATCATGATCCCCAATTAATTGAAAGATCAACGGTTGACCTCAGAAATGATTCTGAAACCCTTCAGCAGCTATAATGAATCGTGCCCCATTCCCTTCACCATCTTATACCCACTTGGTTCAGGACATGGTCTATGTGTGTCAGTCCCTACTAGGCTGACTACGTCACACCTAGCCCAAGTAACGTTTCCTCGTCCTATGGATTCTAATTACTCTCATGTATTTAAGAGATTCATACTCTGAACATGTCATGCTCTGGCCAGAGGCTTCGAGTAACAATTCGACGATAGGCCTCGGGTATACATCTCCTCGCAAGGAGTGGTGAATCCTTTGTAGGCTGTTCAAACATCTTCGGGCACTTCGGCTTATACCCAATCATCCTGGGTCCACACCTCCTTGGAGATGCTTGCTTAAGATGTCAAAGTATAAGTCTCCATGACCAAGATGACTAGAACACCGCAAGTCAAAGGAGCATCGCACTTAAGCTGCAGTAAGAACTTCACTGACATATCTATATATAAACTACCATATGATGTTTTACAGCCAGTCACTCCAATGAACTAGTTCCCTTAACTAGCATTCATGTTTATCTCCGGACATCTCAATGTCACCAGCCAGTGAGAATCAGCTGATTAGAGAATAACCCATGCTAGTCTCAACAGAATTGATAGTGTCCGTATTTATCAATTCATCGACTAGGGACAATTTCAATACTTCACAATTGCACATGTAGAGATAATCACTAGTTGTGAATTCATCACAAATTCTCTCATGCTGTGAATTGTATTGCGGTCATTCAATAAATGAGCTTAAGATCTTAATCAAATAATCATGTATACTCAAATAGTGAATATTCATTTATTAAAATAAATGATTACAATCATAAGGCGATTGCCTTAGGACACTTCTCTCATATCACTAACAGTAGTGACTTTTCTTGTTGCGCCCAAAGCATATAATGTCTGATCTTGATGTGGTTGATATACTTAGTGCTTTTGTTGGGTACTTGGTTTTTCTCTTAGCAAACATTCTTCTTCGTTGGGTCTGACTCAGACTCGGACTCGAGCTTTGATTTTGATTTGACCTTAGCCTTTTTTACTTTATCCTGCATATAAAGCAATACCTTTCTCAACCGGACCCAGGTTAGTTTGCTCATGTAATACAAATACACAAAAATGTTCATCTAATTTTATAATAGAAAGATCATTCGAAACCTTATAGGCATCTACCATAGATTCCCATAAGGAATTTCGAGGGAAAGAGTTTAAGGAATACCTGATTACATCTCTGTTTTCAAGATGGTGACTAATTAGGTGTAATCCATTGATGATGTCCTTTATTCTTGCATGAAGTTGGGTGGCACTTTCTCCGGGTGGCATTATAATATTAAATAATTGATTTAAAAGTAAATCTCATTTTGTTAGCTTTGATTCATCTGTTTCTTCGTGTAGCTTGACTAGTAAGTCCCAAAGTTCTTTAGCATTGTCGAATGGTCTAACTCAGTTGAGCTCTTCCTTCATTAGCCGTCACTGAAGCGTGTTCATGGCTTTGTAGTTGGTTTGGGCTTGTCTTTTCATATCCGGTGTCCATTTCTCACTACTAGAATTTTTGCATTCAACAACACATAATCGACAACGGTTTTTTGATAAAGTGTTGTCTTATGTCAATTTAACAGCAGTTTTAGTATTAACCGTTGTTGTTGTTGGTCTGTATACGTAAAAAGACAACAGTAATAACAAAATGTTGTCGTATGTATACTCAACGACAACAGTTATAAAATAACTGTTGTCTATAGGCAGGATTTACAACAACTGATGTGATAAACTGTTGTCTATTATGACAATAGACAACAGTTATATTAAACTGTTGTTGTTGTATTGTTGTGCTGTTCAAGCAATAAACAAAATCAACGGTGGATATCCAACTGCAAAAAAACAACGAACTATTGAATCCTCATTCTCTTATTTTTCGATCCTTAATCATCTTTTTTCTCGTCGCACAAACCCCTAATTTTTTCTCTTCCTCGCCCGCCAACCACCCAAACCCCCGACCATTTCCGCTTCTCTCACACAAACCCTTCACAGCCACGAGTCGACGCCTCTCCCCCTTCTTCATCGCCCGAGTCCAAGGAAGCCCCGAGAGTGGCGCTTCCTTTCACCCTCGCGAGGTGAGCCCCGACTCCTCTCGCTCTCTTCTTCTTCATCACGCAAGCAAGGAGGCGACGCCTCCTCACTTACCTTTTCTTCTTCCTCGATCGCGTGCCCTAGCTACTGACGCCCAGGCAAGCAGTACCCTGCGTCAACACCGCATCTTCATCGCTAGCTACGACAGGCGAATTTCTCCTTCCCGGCTGAGTGCCACTGCCAGCGGCCCTCCTAGTGAGTTGAGATCGCTATTGATTGTTTTTGGTACCGTGAGTTGGAGCTAACCTAGTCCTCTTGCTAGGGATTTCTGGAAATTAGGGCTCTTGCATGTGGATGGGTTTCTTCTGATCGAAACAGAAAGGGGCAGAGGAAAGCATGGTGTGTGGGTTTTCAGGTAAGACTTGGTTGTGAACTTCATTCTTGGATGTTTCCCTTTGGATTCCCAAACTTGTACGTGAGCTCTATTAGATTCCCAAATTGCATTAGCTAGGTTTAGTTGAGCTTTGATCATTTCTTTTATGTAGGACCCAACTAACTCCTTGATAACTTCATTCATTCACTAACTGTTGATGAGTTTGAAACTAAGAACATTGTCCAGTAAAGCATAATTTTCTGCCAACCCTATTAGTAGTTTACAAGTAGATTTATAGCATCTTATGCTCTTTGGTTTGTTGTGTAAGACTTTGCCATTCAGACAAAAACTAACAATTTGTTTGTAGATATATTTTGTAATATTATTTATTACTCTGTAAAAAATTATATTTAATGTAATGAAAATGTTTAAGGATCTAAATGTTACTATACTAATATAGGCTTTGGATGTACTTCAATAGTAAGATGCAATCCATATGTCAACCTCAAATAATTTCCCTCAGAATAGATCTGACAATGCATATTATTTTAAATTAAATTTGCTTAAACTACATCTCGGAACTGATATTATGTGAATTTACGCATAGAAATGAATGGTTTGAGGTAGTTACAAATATTGACATTAGATATTGCATGCTATGAATATTGCATGCTATGAATATGTGAATATTGCATGCTATGAATATTGCTTAAGGTTTTTCCTTTTTCTCCCTTATTTACTTATTTTTGCTCAAATATTGACAGTAGATATTGCATGCTATGAATATGTGATGTTTCTTGTTAGGTGGGTTAAGATTTTATTGTATAATGTGTATTTATTTTGAAGGTAGGTGTTGGCTCATTTCTATTGTTGTAAATTTCAATTGCTAATGATAAATAGGATTCAATGACGGCGAAGAACAAACACAAAATCGTAGCTGCAACCACCAGCAATCAGGTAAGTTATATATTTTCATTAGATATTAGAGAAGCTCTCATTGCAATTGTTCTAAATCTATATTGCTAATGATAGGCTTCAACGACAGATAAGGGAAAAGGAAAAATCATCTCTACATCCACTGAGCAAATGGTGGACTCTACAGAAACAGTAACAACAAGAATATCTAGAGGACGTACTGTTGGAAACGGGATGGCTAGAGAGGGGGAGGGGGTGAATATAGCCAATCAATGCAACCTTTGGCACTTAACAAGTTTCTGCAACTTAGAAGTCAGTAGCACAGCGGAAAGAATAGAAAACAAGGTGTGCAGAAAACTAACACACAAACAAACCAAACACAGCTAGCAAGTTTGCTAACAAGGAGGATTTACAAGGTTCAGGGATAACTTGCCCCTACTCCTTGGCGTGCCCTTAAGGTGGGCGATCCCTTGATCGTCGGCAGATCAAGCGCCGGTGATCACCGGATAAAAAGCAATCTCCTTCTCGGTGGAGTAACCTCTCCACAGTGTTTCAATCACAGATAAAGTTTAAGCATAAAGAAACAACAAGAAGGATCTTACTCAAACACTTATCAAGGACAAGAACGCAGCAAGATTCCCTGAGCTCCACCCAGTGGCGATCTCACGCAAGAACCCTTCTTCGTGTCTTCCCACTGTCGGACTCCAAGCTTCTCGTTCTCTCCTTCAAGCGCTCGAGTAATGGATGATTGCTTCTCGATCACTTGCTCAGAATGATGGAAACTTCAAGAACACAGCAAGCAGTTGTGGAGAACTCAAGGCGGCAAGAACTCAAAACCCAAGCTGTAAAAAAAACTCCTTCACTGAAGCTGTCTCTCGTCCCTTTTGTTTCTCTACTAAGCATCAAGTGACCTCATCTCCAGCAGCCTCCAGCTGCCTCACTGCCAACGCCAGCTACCACTGAACCCTTACTGTACTTCCTGAGCTCCCTCAGTCAAGCTTCAGTCAGCGGCTTCAGTCCTGCAGCTCCAGCCGTTGCAACCTGAGATGAGAAATGGACAAACCTGCTCCAAGGAAAGCCTCCATTGACTTCTCCTTGAGTGTTTGAATCCTCCCCTGTCACCTGCAGCTTAATCAGACTGTTAGAGCAGTATATCACACAGTGAATCAAATATCAGAGGCAAACAGCAGCGAATCGGATACGGTCAGACGCGATCAGAGCGTCTGATAGTGTAATTTGAATTAAAGTGATCGGTCACCCGACCGATCAGAGTGACTCCTGATCGGTCGCCAGACCGATCAGGCTAGGTCCAGATCGATCAGGCTCCGTCCTGATCGGTCCCCAACGCTCAATTAGAAATCGCGATTTCTTTGGGACTCTCCTGGACCGATCACCAGAACGATCCTAGGTCGTGGATCGTTCACCGGACCGATCCACCCTTATATCGGGCGATTTCTGAGTTTCTCAGCCTAAGCCTTCTGATCGGTCAACTGACCGATCAGGGGTTCTCCTGATCGGTCAACTGACCGATCAGGGGTTCTCCTGATCGGTCACCAGTCCGATCAGATCATCACCAGACCGATCAGGCACCGTCCTGATCGATCTTAGTGAGAAACCCACGAAGCTGGATCGTTCTCCTGAACGATCTGCACAGTGACCCTGATCGGTCACCAGACCGATCAGGTGCAGATCAGCAGGGGAACTCAACCTCACTGTTTGCTCCCTGATCGGTCACCAGATCGATCAGGAGCCAAGCAGTGGGTGAAACACGCACTCCCTGATCGTCACCGAATCGATCAGGAGCAGTACAGTAGGTTCCCAACCTCACTGTGTGCTCCCTGATCGGTCACCAGACCGATCAGTCATTGTTGGATCGGTCACCAGACCGATCCACGTTGGAGCAACGTGCCAGATTCCCTGATCGGTCACCAGACCGATCCAGGGACTTAAACTTAGCCCTCCAAGCTAAGTTTCCATCCACCATAGCCCTCCAAGCTAAGGATATTTCCATCTAACTCTCCAAGTTGGGAATTTGCACCTAACCCTCCAAGTTAGGACTTTTCACCTAGCCCTCCAAGCTAGGACTTTTCACCTAGCCCTCCAAGCTAGGACTTTTCACCCAACCCTTCCGAGTTAGAACTTCATCCAACCTAGCCTTCCAAGCTAGGCACCTGACCCTCCAAGCCAAGACTTTTCACCTAATTCTCCAGGATGAAAATTTGCACCTAACCCTCCAAGTTAGGACTTTTCACCTAGCCCTCCAAACTAGGACTTTTCACCCAACCCTTCCGAATTAGGACTTTTCCAACACCTAGCCCTCCAGACTAGGATTTTCAACACCTAACCCTCCAGGTTAGGATTTTCCAACACCTAGCCCTCCAGACTAGGATTTTCAACACCTAACCCTCCAGGCTAGGATTTTCCAAACCATGCCTAATCCTCGATCAGGACTTAAACATAATCATAGTCATCAACCTAAACTTAAATCGGTGTCAACACCAAAACAACAATCAGGGCCAGACTGCATCAACAATCTCCCGCTTTTTGTTATTTGACAACCCGATCTAAGTTTAGGGATTCTCAATCCATTTCCTCAAATCCAGAATCATAGGGGAATCAGGATCCTCCCCCTACAACATGATCAACCTAAACTTAACCAACCACACTCTCTCCCCCTTTGTCGAACACCGAAAAGGGGTCTAGAAGGGCTGTTAAGTCTAAACCAAACTCCCCTCAACCCTAGGGGTATCCCAAATCAACAAAGATGTGATAGGTTGTAGAATAACCATATGAACACATGTGAAAAAGATAGAGCAAGATATAACAATCACATGCATCATATGAACAGGAAGTAACAACTCACAAAGCATGTCATGACAGTTATATGTATCAACTAGACATGGCATTATAAGCATGAACATGGCAATGTAGCAAACATGCAGATAAAACTCATATAAACAATCATGGCATCAACAATAGACATACTAAGATTAGATAAGCATGTGAGGTAAAGTTAGATAAGTCAAAGCATAAACATTAGAAAAGTAGCAAGATGCAGGACACATGCATCAAGAGAAAATACGTGTGGCATAAGGCCACAATAGTCAAGTCGCAGGACATACAGCCTGCAAGTCACACAAATCATCCATACAGACCACAGAGAAAAGTAAGAAACATCCAGGCTCAGACATCAGCGGGAGGGTCGTCATCATCCACGAGATCATCCATCGTGGTATCAGTAGGAGCAAAGGACCCTAGTGCAGTACTCGAAGGAGGTGCACCTCCTGGAAATGTGTGGCTGTGCCACTCATCATACCATGTCTGCTGGAGTGTACGGGTCCCTGAGACCTCGGTCTCGATCCTGGTCAGGCGGCAATCGAGGGAGCGAAAGCCCGACCGAAACTCCTCGTGATCTGTCGCCCCCAACTGAATAACCTCCTGTAGCGTCTGATCCAGCTCTGAGATCTGCCAGTGCAGATTAGGCTCCGGCTCATCATCATACTCGGCGTCAGCAGGAGGAGCCTCGTGTGGTGCCTGAAAATGCAGTGCCCCTCTAGGAAGATCACCAAGTCTGCGTCCATCCTTCCACACCAAGACCCCATCGCGCTCACGAATGATAATACCAGACTTAGCAAAAGCTCGCCGACCCAAACGACAATCTTGCTTAACCATGGGCACGGTCCTGCCCTTGGTGACATCAACACCAACTGACATAAGCCAATCAGTGATGATATGACCAAAAGGCGTATAAACCGTACGACGGCTAGGCTCACGGTAGGATAGGATAGACTGAAAAATGCTCTCCATAATATCAAAGTCCATCCAGCAATGCATGCCGTAGAGCATAAGGCAGTGGTAGGGTCGGATCTTGGCCAAAGGCTTTGAAGTAATGGGTAAGATGCAATTTGTAATGATCTTGAAAAGGACGTAGTCAGCTGGAGCAAGTCGAAGGGCTGCAAAAGTAGGAAAAACTGGACTCAACTCATCAAGCCCGGCAGGGCGAGGATGACCGAAGAAGTGCTGATAGATAGAGTCAGGGGTAACATCTGCGAACGGTGCTAGCAGAGGATCAGGGAGCTCGGGATAGATTGAATAGAGGTTAGGTGACCGTCGACCACCTAAGTACTCTGCTAAAATCTCATATGAAAAATCGAGGTTCATCTTCCGGACACGAGTAGTGAACTCGAATCCTCCTTGAGGACCTTGTTGTAGGTTGTTGTAGAATTCAGAGACTAGGCCGTAATTTATGGTCCGTTCTAAGGAAAGAAGAAAACCCAGATTGTAGTAAGTGACAATCTCCATGACAGAGGGACAGTACTCAGTCAGGAAAGGAACATCAATGGATCGACAGGGTAATAGTTTGAAGGTCCTTGCTTGAAAGGCCTGTTCACAGGCCGTATTTGGGAACCTGGAGCTAGAAGAAGGCTGTGACCTTCGGGAAGGGGCAGAGGAGGAAGGGGCTTTCCCCCTCGAGCTGCCCTCAGCAGCTTCCCTGCCCTTGGAAGACTTTCTAAAGGATTGAATTGGTCATACACATGATTTAATCAATTTTAGCAAGATGAACATAGAATGAATCAAGAATTGATCATACCAGATAGAACCCAATCAGAGAATGCAACCAAGACATAATGATCAAAAGACACATTTGGTTTAAGGTTTGATCATTGACATAAGACGAGAAAGTAAGGTCACGGCCAAAGCCATAGGGTCACGATACAACAGCAAGAACAAGAGCAAAACCAAAATATGATTAGCTTCACAATATAATCCATGACATGATTCGAAGGGAGAAGTTAAGGCAAAACTCACTTTGGTGCCATTGGTGTTGTTCTTGGAAGGTGAGAGGATGAAAACGTGCGCAGGAAGAGACTCCCGGCGCAAGAACTGGTCGCAAGGTCTCTCCGCGAGAGAGGGACGTCACGGGACTCGGAAGATCCCCTCAGAACCGCAAGAGCTCACTCGCAAGAGGAAGGGGATACCACACTGAGGAGTTTTCACACGAAGCAAAGGATGCACGAGTGGGAGGTTTCGGCGCTAGGGTTCGGCCGATAAGAGGTTTTCACGAAGTTAATCGGTTGGTGGATCGGTCCACCAACCAGAATTTAATGCGTCTGAATGGATCACCGTTCGATCTGATCGCACCCAGACCGATCAGGCTACAGCCTGATCGGACTGGCTGGATGCTGATCGGTCGGGTGACCGATCAGACACGCTCCTGATCGGTCGGGCGACCGATCAGGACACGAACAGTAGGGTCCAGAGAGAAACCTCTGAGCTCACTGATCGGTCTGTGGACCGATCCCCACAGGGTTCCAGATACGTCTAGGGACCGATCCAGGCTAGCTCAGAACCCTGGGTCAAAAAGTTCGGAGAGTCACTGCTGGCCCTCCGATCGGTCTGTGGACCGATCGTTACAGGATGGAACCATATCGGTCAGGAGACCGATCAGCCCTAGGCCTGATCGGTGCGGTGACCGATCAAGGTTCCTGATACTCCCTGATACGAACTGAAATGTTCAGTTTCAGAATTTCAGAATTTTTTCCAACGAGATCTGATGAAGTTTGTCTAACTTGGACATGATCTCATGACTAAAATTGATCCCTGAACAAGGATCAAAAGTCCTTATAGGTTCAACAATCACTTTGATCCATCCAAATGGATTCAAACTCAATCAACAATCATTCAAGCAATTTCAACTAAGTTTATATCAAATCCAATGTTCCAATCAAGTTTCCTTGATTGGAATGTCCAAGTATGATCATGGAGCCATATACACATATGTTATGCAATGGTTTTCCCCATACTTGGTCACCACCGTGATTATTATCTCGTCAACTTAATTTCTCAAGGGATGCATTGACATTTTGAGAAATTGAGTTGATCCTAACATCTCACCTCATTTCTAGCAAGCAAAAACGTTTTGGTAAACCTTATAGTTTGTGTGAGATGTCCCCAAAGTTACCCAATTGTTCCCCAATAATGTGAAATAATCATAGAGGGTTTGAATGCAAATAGAAAGACTATGAAGCGCGACACATTCCCAACTCCCGTCTTAGAAAACTAAATTCATTTTCGGGAAGTGGTTTAGTGAAAATGTCTGCTAGGTTTGATTTGGACTCTACATGTGAGAGTACAATATCTCCCCTAGCTACATGATCCCTAATGAAGTGGTGTCTTACTTCAATGTGTTTGGTCCTAGAGTGATGGACTGGATTTTTGGTTAGATTGATTGTGCTAATGTTATCACACAACACTTGCACACCCTTGTAACTTAATCCATAGTCCTCTAAAGTATGAATCATCCACAACAATTGTGATACACTCTCTCCCATGGCGATATATTCTGCCTCGGTCGTGGAGAGAGCAACGCAATGTTGCTTCCGACTTGACCAACTTACTAAGGACGAACCTAAGAATTGGCAACCCCCACTTGTGCTCTTCCGGTCCAACTTACATCCAGCGTAGTCGGAATCCGTGTAGCCAATCAAATCAAAAGATTCGGTACGGGGGTACCAAAGACCTACACCAATTGTGCCCTTGAGATATCTCAAAATCCGCTTAACAGCGATTAGGTGAGATTCCTTGGCACAAACTTGATATCTAGCGCACATACCTACAGCAAATAAAAGGTCTGGTCGACTAGCTGTAAGGTATAGCAGACTACCTATCATACTTCGATAGTGAGTTAAATCAACGGGTTTACCACTCTCATCATTGTCTAATCTTGTTTTGTTGCCATGGGAGTGGTTACCTCTTTTGAATCACTCATATTGAATTTTTGAAGCATTTCTTGTGTATACTTTGATTGGTGCACATGGATACCATCGCTGTGTATCAAAAGATTCATCATAGAAAACAACATCAATTATGGGTGCCTCTATTGGATTTTCACAAACAATCTCTACACAAGGTATATCAATAAATTCATCAGAATCAATAACATCAGCACTAGGTACCTCACTGCATTTTTCTGAAGAAAGGGGAGAAATACTTACCTGAGCGTGCTGGAGAATACCTGGAGGTTCTACAAGGGTAGATGTATCCATGGCTTCCTCCTGGTCAAGTACATGCTCCTCTTCAGCCTCAGGCTCTGGTGGACAATCAACTGGTGATCCTTGGGTGCTTGCTTCCACCATGCAAGTCCCTACACTTTCTGGTTCATCATCTAAATCTTGTGGTGGTCCCTGGGGCTTAGTGCAGTCCCCTACACCTATGGAATCATCTCCTATACAAGTTTCCTCTGTAATATCTGCAACAACAGCGTCAGAAAAATTAGGACCATCAATAATGCTATCATCAGAAAATAAAAGTCTAGAATGGTCCTGTGGAGCTTCAGTTTCTTCTTCTTGAGCTGAAAAATTTGGCAATGGATTTTGAGCAGGAATCTCCGGAAGGATGCATGCTTTAGGTGCCCAGACTTTGATGAGTACGTCATCTTCTTCTTCTATCAAATTTGCAAGATTACTTGAAGAAGGACTTGGCCATGCGCTAGGGTCACCTTGAACTGATATAAATCCAACTCCGGGGGATTGTTCTGATTCTTTGGCTTGCCTTTGTTTCTCTTGTTGATGATATAGTAAAACTTGTTGAACTATCTCCTCCAACCCTTGTTGTTGCATATTTCCTGCACTAGAATCCCCATAACCTCCTTGATTAGCAAAGCTCCATGATTGATTTTGAAAGGATGAAGTAGGGTGAAATGGTTGAGCTTGCTGAGATCCTTGAAAACATGATTGTTGGGGCTGATTAAAGAACTGATTAGAGGGCTGATATGCTGAAAAGTTTTGCTGGGAAATGCAGCCTTGAAAGACTGGAAGTGATTGCAAGCCTTGCTGCCCTTGATTATATTGCTGGAATTGAGGTTGAAATTGATTATTTCCATGCTGAAAATTTTCAAAAGGCTGCTGGAAATTTTGGTTAAAATGCTGAAATTCTTGCTGAAATTGTTGGAATTGCTGTGGTGGCTGGAATTGTTGTAGTTGCTGAAATTGCTGTAAATGTGGTTGAAAAATCTGATTGGGTTGTTGAAAATTCGAATGTGATTGCTGAAATTGTGGACATGGCTGCTGGTAAGTAGATGAATCACTGTTGGGTGTTATTTGTTGATGCAATTGATTCAACCAAAATTTTAACTCTGACAGTGCACTTGTGATCTCTTTACAGTCCTCTGGTGAAACCATTTTGATCTTGCAGCCCTGTCACAAATCAAACAAGAAAAATAGCAGCAACCATATACAAAAGATAAAGCAATCAAGAATAGAATCAAAAGATATAATTATCAAGCACCACTACATTCCCCGGCAACGGCGCCAAATTTGATAACCGTTTTTGTCATGTTACGGTTTCAAATACAATTTAAGTACCGAATTCCTCTAAACTAATGTAGCATAGAGTAACTCGAGTCGTCTCCCAACGAATATAGTTGATGCAAGATAAATCTCAGGATCGTATCTTATTGCTTTTGGGTTTTGGATATGAAACTGGGTTTTGATTTGAATGTTAATACTACGAACAGGAATAGAAAAACAAGTATGAAATCTAGTTCTACCGAAGTGAAAGACAATGCAGGTAATAAATCTAACCTCACTAAACTATACTTGCAAGAGAATTAAAAGAAACATAAGGTAAAGAACTTAGGGAACTGAACATGAATGAAACCTAACCTAATTGCATCAAACCGAAGCCATTAATGAAGATCTACGATAAGAAAGCAATTAAACTAATGAAGCAATTACTGAAATTCCATCAACTGAACTATAAGCAATTAAACTAATGAAACATTGCAAGAATCTATGATAAGGGAAATTCAAACTAAAATCCAACTAATGAAAGGAGCATTTCATCAAACACATAGTAGACATGCTAAAAATTGATTCGAGTACGTGCCAATTGATAGGGGCGAGATCTATCCAATACAAACATTTTAACAATTAATCATAAACAACTCAATTAAGAACAATCAACCATCAAAACAATCTGCTGGCTGCTGAATTGCTCTGTGGGAATTGCTGTAAAGAAAAGACTGTGGAAATGCCGTGGAGAAGAACTGCTGATGCCGGAAGGAAGTGGAAATGAAGATCTGCTACCAAATGAATTGAGTTGTGCTGGAAAAATCTGCTAGCTGCTGGAATTGAGGAATTGATCTGCTGCCGGAATTTAGTGAAGATGAAACCGCAACTGAATTGAAGAACTGCTATCTCGAAGGTAAAACTGCTGATGAAGAAAAAGAAGAACTGCGGCCGGATCTACTTTGATGAAGAAAAACAAGGAAAAAACTGCATAAGGAACAACTGTGAAAAAACTACTGCGAGAAGTAAAAATTTGCTGTAAATGAAAACAATGAAGAACTGCGGTAAAGAAACTGATCGCTGATGAAGGAAATCGTGGCAACTCGGTCCATGATTAATTGAACTCCGGCCAGCTAAGGTTCGGAACCCCTGAAACTTAGCTGTGGTCATCGGCTGTGGTGATGGAGAGGAAGGCGGATGGAGTTGATCGGATCAACGAGTCGGGAACCCCTCAAACTCGGTTGATCGAAGCTCCGGCGGTGAAGTCGACTAGGGCACGGACCCGATACCCTAGCTGTGGTGGAGTGGAGAGCGGATGGATGAGTCGGGAACCCCTCGACTCGGTTGATCGGAGCTCCGGCCGACTAGGGTTGGAACCCCTAACCCTAGTTGCGGCGACGATGAAGATGGAGGAGGAGAAGAATCGCCGCGAGCAGCCTGCGAGTGGAGTCGATGTCGTGCCCTAGCTCTGCGTGTGTCCCTTTTGTTTGGCTGCGCGTGGATTCAGTTGGCCCAGCCAACTTCAGTGGTTCGGTCAGCCCCTTTGATTCAGCCTTTTGGTTCAGCCAGTACATCCAGCTCAGTCCAGTTCCAGCCAAGCTGCTAGGTTTGGTCAGCCTTGGGTTGAATCAGCTTCAGCAAATGGGTTCAATTTCAGATTCGGCCCTGGTTCAGTCAGCTTCAGCCCTGAGTTCAATCCAGCTTGGGTTCAATCAGCACTTGGTTCAGTCAAACAGCTCAGCCAAGCCAGCTTCAGTTGGTTCAGCCAACCCAATATTTAATCCATTAGCAACGGACGGCTGAGATCGATTTGGCTTCATCCAACGGTCAGATCTTTTCAGATCTGAACCAAACTTCACAGATCTCAATCAATGGTCCTGATCTACCTGTTCCCAGCTCGGATTAACCAGATCAGTGGCGGATGGTCCAGATCTTCCCTTTTCTTGAACGGATGGTCTAGAACATATTGAGCTCGATCCAACGGTCAGATCACTTCTGATTTGGCTGAAATTTTCAGATCTTGATCTCTGGTCATGATTGATTCTATGTTGAACTCGGATTGACCAGAAGATGACCGATGGCTCAGATCTAGCCGTTCTCTGAAATGGACGGCTCCTAATAATCCGATGCTTGATCCTTTCAATCTGGATCCAATGCTGACTCAAGTCTGACCCACTTTTGATCTAGGTCCATGATCAATTGAAGCCTACAAAATAATATCCGAATTTAGTGCCAAAAATATCCCAAATATACAAAGATTAGAATTAGAAGCGAAAATGAAGGGAATACATGAAACCTAATACAAATGCAAACTTAAGCATATAAAATATGGATCAAACATGGATTTTAGAGCCTAAAATAATCAGCAAAAATGGTGGTTATCAACTCCCCCACACTTATTCTTGGGCGTCTCGCACAAGTAAATAAAACTAAAAGAAAATAGCATATCTCCCAAACATTACATCCCCTATCAATACCTTAAGAAATAATAAAAGAAAGTTACTTAGGATCATCAAGTCTCAAGAATCCATGTATTTATGGTTCCAAATCTCACATAAATCAAAAGCATGGTAATTTCATCAACTTGAATAAACTAAGCATGACAAAAACCTCACAAGATGGATATATGCACTGATGCTCACAAAAAATAACAGATATGGAAGTGGAGTTCTCTCAAAACATTCATGACATTGCACTACCATATGCTTGCTTATCTTCTAC
The DNA here is from genome assembly GCA_024364735.1 of Boesenbergia rotunda. Classification (NCBI taxonomy): domain Eukaryota; kingdom Viridiplantae; phylum Streptophyta; class Magnoliopsida; order Zingiberales; family Zingiberaceae; genus Boesenbergia; species Boesenbergia rotunda. The sequence goes on along the minus strand of JAGFNQ010002195.1, from coordinate 322,727 downwards.
TTCTCCACTACTATAACATAAGTACACAAATCAAGAGGTCTTTTCAATAAATAATGATGAATCCAATGCTAACAAGAGAACAAGAATGATAGATAACAAAAAGATCATAAAGAGCATGAAAGAAGATCAAAGAGAAGATGGAGCATTGGGGTAATTAACATGATGATACAATCAAACAATAGTCCAAAATAAATAACTCAATCAAACCTCCAACACTCAAAATTCTCCTTTCACATTCTCAATGCACTACACATCACAATTTACAACATCTCTCAAAGTGCATGTAGAATTACAACAAACTCTTGAATTCTCTAAACAATAATATCAAAAGAGTACACATCAAGAAAATATTCCTTTTTGTTCATCACTAATACAACTCGAATGCTTGAGGAATTTTTTTTTTTTCACATAGAGAGATTTTTTTTTTCATTCTTTTCTCTTTTTTTTATTCATTTTTTTTTCATTATCTATTTCTTTCTTTTTTTTTTTCATAGAGAGATTTTTTTTCTTTTTTTTTTCAAAGAGAGATTTTTTTTTTCACACAAGCATTCATCCATATACACTTGTCTCCCCCCCACACTTAAAACTTGACCGTCTCGGGCAAGATAGTAAAGCATGATAACATCTAAAACTCACAATAATAGAGGCTGATAATAGAGAAATAAAAATGTAACTCATCATGCAATCACCTTATGCTCTCATGCATGCTCCAAGGAAGAATAGAATAATAAAGATATGGCAGTGAAAATGTAATGACAATGAAAAGATCTGATAAAGTAGAGACAATGAAATATGAAAGCAATAGGTGAAATGTCCAGTAGTGACAATAACAAAGGAGAGGAAAACTAAAAGTTCAACAAGAAAGATTGCCTCCATCATATTCATGTAAGCTTATGCTATTGTAATTTCAAAAAGAATCAAAGCAAGTTCTAGAGTGTCAATATCACAAATGCTATCACACATAAGAGGATTAAGGATAGGCATGAAATATCCTCACTAGGTGATCAATAAAATGTCATGCTTAATCTAACAAGATAGAGTCTATCACCATAACAAATGACTAAATGCAATTAATATCCCCAAGCATACTAAGGAAACCAAAACTCGATAATCAGACTTAACTATCTTTTATGATTCTCAAAGCATAATAAAGAACATGTAGGGAGATAAAACTAGAATTCAAACAAGGTTTATTCAAGACCAAACAAAATGCAAAATGAGGAAACAAAGTATAAATGCAAAGTCTAAAAGTAAACAAACATGCGAGTATAACATAAAGAAAAACAAGAAAAGAAAGTAAAGGAACAAACTCCCCTTTATTCTGGTGGACGGAGCCTATCCAGCAGTAGCCTCCATCTTGGTAGTGGAGGAGTCTGGGTGGCTGGGAGAATTAGGACTCCCCCACACTTGAACTTTCAAAAATTGCTCTGGTGGCCTAAGGCGATTCAGGTTCAAAATCCACTGAAGGAATGGAGTTTTCGAGTTAAAGCAAAATCATCTCCTCCTTCTTTATGCCCTTCAGAAGTCCTTCCAGGAGGCTGAAGTCTGTTCAGTTGGAGCACCCACTCCTGAAGTCTTCTGGACCCTGCAAAACATGTAATACCTCTCTCAAGCGTTCAGGGTCAGAAAGAAATGAAAGAATATCAGTATCTGCATACAATGAATCCAAAACTGCATCTTGTCCAATTAAATCAATTTGTGGTGCCTCAATAAAATTTTCAAAATCATTTTCTACAAATTTGCATCCAGAGCTCATCACAAATAAAGGAATCAATTTCTGGCTCATCAATAGAAATTTCACAATTATTTTCAATCAAGGGTGTATCATGCAATGTATCACAGCCAATCAAATCAATATCAGAAATCTCCAAAAGTTTTTCACATTCATTTTCAGCATAAGACATAACAAGAGATTCATCAAAATAAATAACATCCATTTCAGGCACTTCTAAAAAATTTTCACTAGTCATATCCACAAAAGATGTATCTAAAGATTCATCATAACAAACTACATCAATTATAGGTGCCTCTAAAATTATTTCATTATTCATATTTACAATGGATGTGTCAAGTAATGCATGATGATTAATAAAATCAATGTTTGGTACCTCTATTGGATTTTCACAAACAATTTCTACACAAGGTATATCAATAAATACATCAGAATCAATAAAGTCATCCCTAGGTACCTCACTGCATTTTTCTGAAGAAAGAGGAGAAATACTTACCTGAGCGTGCTGGATAATACCTGAAGGTATATCTGTGGCCTCCTCCTGGTCATGTACATGCTCCTCTTCAGCCTCAGGCTCTGATGGACAATCAACTGGTGATCCTTGGGTGCTTGCTTCCACCATGCAAGTCCCTACACTTTCTGGTTCGTTCTCTAAATCTTGTGGTGGTCCCTGGGGCTTAGTGCAATCCCCTACACCTATGGAATCATCTCCTCTGTATGCTTCTCCTGTAATATATGCTCTAGGTGCCCAGACTTTGATGAGTACGTCATCTTCTTCTTCTTCTATCAAATGTGCAAGATTACTTGAAGAAGGACTTGGTCATGCGCTAGGGTCACCTTGAACTGATATAAAACCAACTCCGGGGGATTGTTCTGATTTTTGGGCTTGCCTTTGTTTCTCTTGTTGATGATATAGTAAAACTTGTTGAACTATCTCCTCCAACTTTTGTTGTTGTGCCTCATTCTCAAAGCCTCCTTGACTAGTGTGGAACCCCTGTTGGTCTTGAAATGGAAAATAGGGCTGCTGAAGTCCAGGAGGAGGCTGCGCATTATGAAATTGAAACTGTTGGGGCTGCTCAAATGGTTGAATGGATTGATTAAACTGCTGAAGATTGGGTTGATAGCAAGGATGATGTTGCTGGAAATTATTGTTCTGAAAATTCTGAAGTTGGGGCTGACATTGTTGATTGAATTGCTGAAATAGTTGGGACTGAAAATTCTGAGTGCCTTGCTGAAAATTTTGACCTTGAAATTGAAAATCTTGCTGATATTGTTGAAATTGTGGCTGAAAAAACTGATTTGTTTGCTGAAAATTCGAATAAGGCTGTTGAAAATTTGAATTGAACCCTTGCTGAAAATTCTGAAATTGTGGTTGAAACTGCTGTGACGGCTGCTGGAATTGTTGTGGTGGTGGCTGGTAAGTAGATGAAGGCCTGTTGGTTATTTGTTGATTCAAATGATTCAACTAAAATTTTAACTCTGACAGTGCACTTGTGATCTCTTTACAGTCCTCTGGTGAAAACATTTTGATCTTGCAGCCCTGTCACAAATCAAACAAGAAAAATAGCAGCAACCGTATATAAAAGATAAAGCAATCAGAACAAAATCAAAAGATAGAATTATCAAGCACCACTACATTCCCCGGCAACGGCGCCAAAAATTTGACGGGCCCAAATATACTAATTAATTTGTCACGAAATGTATGGGCTCATCAAATTTAAATATCAATAAATGCTGGAAACCCTTTTTACAATCAAAAGTATGAAAATGTAATATAGGGGCCACAGGTCGTATTTTTCTCAGGGACTAGTTGATACAATTTGATTCACGCTTGTATTTAAGTGTCGTTTGTGTTTGTGGGTTTCAAATAAGTAATTGGGTTTTGATTGCAAATAGAAATGACAAAATCACAATGAAAAATAATGGAAACCTAACTCATGAACAACCCAAGTGATGGCATTTAATGATTCAACCAATTGGATCACTTACTCATCTAAAGCCCTTAAGCAATTTGTTTAAAACTGATTTCTGATTTCATAGGCAAAACACAATGCCAAGCAATGAAAAGATTTGACTTGATACCAAATTAGATGTGATTCGGATATAACACAGTGCCCAAAATAGCTTGATGTGCAGAAAATTAAAAGACCTTTATGCCAAGTTTGATATTTTTGTGCCCAGGCTATACTATCGGTTCAGAAATGCAACTGACCATATGCAGTTTGGAAAGCAAACTATAAATGAAGAATTTAACAAAAGTAATTTCAGAATTTCAGTCCAAGATCTGATCAACTCAATCAAGCTAAAACCGGAAATGAGCTTGCAAAGGCTATATGCAGAAATGCAGAAATGCAAGGATGACTTGCAAATTCAGAAACTGATTTGAATGTTAAAACCCACGAGCAACCCCAATTAATTGCTTTCAGCTAATGTTCTGTAAACTTCCTTAGAATTAGAACTTAATTGATGCAAATTCCGACATTACAACTGAACTAACAGGGATGCGAATTGATACATCATCATGGAATTGATACACAACCACTAGGCTGAATTAGAATCTGCAAACCTGTAAACCGTAGCTCAATGTGCAGGGATGTATCAAATTCAGAAATGTTCAAGCTTACACGATGTGCAGAATGCGAACCAAGTTGCAACAATTCTGATGTGTATGGATTCAAATAAATTCAGAAACAAAACTGCATTGCAGAAATGACTTGATTTGCAGCAATAGAATTCACTTGCAGAAATGGGATTCAAATGCTTGAAAATGAGACAAACTAAAGTATAATTTCAGAGGATAAAACTACATCTAGCTAGATGTGAAATTCCAAAGCTCAAGAGAAGAATTGATACACAACATGTGCAGGAATGGAGTTGGTACGCAAGCTGTACAGGGCTGGAAATTCAGAAATGAAACTGAATAAAAAAAAACAAATTCGAATCTAATGAATTAACACACTAAAGGTTGTCTTCAATTGCAAGGAATAAACTAAACACAACTGAATTCGCAAGAGGCTACAAAAATTCAGAAACTAAAACTGAAATTGGAAAAACAGGGCTGATACGCACAAATGGAGATGGCACGCAGCAATTACACTATGAAATAAACTGAAATTAACTTCAATTGATCACTAAGAAAGTTCTTAAACTATTAACATGAAGATTTAAATCCTAATTAAGCAGAAACTATGCAATAAACGAAATTACAGCAGCTAAAACAGAAATCAGAAACAGGAACAGAATTCAGATTCGAAACTACAGCTAGAAACATGAAATTAACTTGTTAAACTACTCCTCAAGCCTTCCCTAGCTCAAATGCTTCTTGGTCGTCAAGCAAGAGTGAGCCTCGAACCCGCAAGCTCAGCAAGTCGATGGTAACAACCCCTGCGATTCAAAACCAGCTCAGATTGCTCAAATCTGAAATTTTCCATTCGAATTCTTCATTGCAGCTGCGTCTGCGTGCGTGGGTGGGTGGATGATGGTCCAAGCTACTCAGGGAACCCCTCTGGATAGCTCGGGTGGAAGGTATTGAAGCGCAGCTGATCCAAAGGCATCAAATGGCAGAGTTGCGGAAACCTCTCAACATCCCTGTTTCTTGGGCAAATTGAGGCTGGAATTTCACCGAGAAGCTCTCCCACTGACCTAGCACATGATCTAAAGGAGAAATCGAGGGGACGCGCCTCCTTTGATGAAGAACTATCGAAAAATTGCTAAGAACTCACGAAGAAGATGAAGAACGGCGGAGACGCGACGAGGAGAAAGGAGCTGCGCAATTCTGATTAAATAGAAATAAATGGACGGCTCAGATTGCTTTGATGAAATCCAACGGTAGATCTTTCTCTGATTTGAGCCAAACTTTTATGATGATGATCTGGGGTCAGGATCTGCCTTGTGGTAGCTCGGATCCTCCAGATATGCAACGGATGGTCCAGATCAACTCTATCTGTGAATGGACGCCCTAGAGCCCTCCAAGCTTGATCCAACGGTTGATTGAGCTCTGATTGTGATGAAACCTTCAGATCTTGATCATGGAGCTTGATCAACCCTAACCCTAGCTCGGATTGCTTCAGATCGTCCCGGATGGCTCAGATCTAGCCGCTCTCGAATCGGACGGCCCGGATTAACCGTAGGCTTGATAATTCGATCCGGTTCACATCCGACTCAGGTTTGACCCAGTATGCCCTAGGTCTAGGATCCTTTCATGCCTACAAAAATATATCAGAAAATTAGTGGCCAATTAATCTAAAAAATGTGTAAATTTGCAATTAAGTCCAAAATAAGATAAAGTTCCAAAACCTAGGGTAAAATCATAATTAAGCAATAAAAACATGGGTCAAACATGGATTTTAACATCTAAAATAATCACAAAAATGGTACTTATCAACTCCCCCACACTTAACCTTGAGCGTCTCGCGAAACTACTAAATAAGTATCCCTTAGGCTTTCTTAAGCATAATTAGAAGCAAATGAAAAGAAATTACCTAAGGTTGTCAATTCTCATAAATCTAAGCTCTATGGATTAGTATCTTGTCCTTAAATCAACAACTTAGCCTTTTCATCTATCATGAGTTATTGAGATGAATCTAAATCACTAGCCTTTCAAGGGAAGTTTTGGTGGCTCTCTCCTTAAATTCTAACTTGGTGATGGAAGTGGAGCTCACTCTTACACAAATGCTTCTTGTACTACCATAGGCTTGCTTATTATCTAATCTCCACCATTAATCATGAATAGGATCAACAACTATAAAAACGAATCAAAGACATAGAAATGATAAAAAATGGAATAAAAATCAAGGAAATGGAGAAATTGATGGAGTGGGAGACTTGGTTGCTCAAAAATGTCTCCAATATGCATTTGCCCTCTTTACAGTCCTCTAGTGATATCAAAAGCGTGGTGGAGTAAATCTTGAGTAATTCCTTTGATTTGGATGAAAAAAACCTTTCTTGGTTTCAATGTGCCATTTTCTTCTATTGTGTGCCAAATTTCTTTCTTCATTCTCTTTTCTGAATTTTCTCTTCTTCTCTTATCCTCTAGCAAGGTCAAATTTGTAGTGGAGCAAAGCTTTTAATTTGGATTAGAGAACTTCAATGATTTTCAATGTGCCGAAATTTCAAAGGTGTGCCAACTTTATTTCTCTCTTTTCTTTTCTTTCAAACCGTCTGTTTTTTTCTTTTCTTTTCTTCACTGGAATTTGCTCCCCAAGAAGTTGAATTCAGCTAGAAACATTCGGCCAATTATGTTCAGATGCAGCAAAGCATTGCTGATTAAAGAAAACCAAGTTCAGTTTTGGATGGATACAAACTGTGCTTAGCTGCTTAAGTTCCAAATCTGCCCAGCTGTAGTTCCAAAGCAAACTGACTAACACAGCTACAATTTCAAAGGATACTGAAATCACTCAGTAGCCCTTGCATTAGTCCCAATTCAGATCAGCTCCGGTCAGTCCAGCTACTCCAATTCAGCACTCAGCAAACTCAAAATTCTGCTTTGTTTCTTCTTTTTTTTTTTCTGTTTTCCAAACTGTTTTTCTGTTTTTCAACCCTTCTAATTGATCACTTCAGAGCAGGAACACAAGTTCCTATTTCAGATCAGCCCCACATTCCAATCTAACTCGTGACAGCAGGTTGCATCAAATAAGAGTGGCAGATTTAGAGCTTGAAGTTGATACCAACCGTTTTTCTGTTTTTACCTCAGATTTTGTTCGGCTTCACTGCAATTTTTTTCCTTTCTTCTGTTTTTCATCAGATTCCAAACTCTTCCTTGCAATACAGTCCGATTTATAAACAGAGAGCAGCTGCAAGTGCAAAACATTCTGATCAAAACATGCTATCAAAAATTTATTCCTTCAATGGCACAACCTTGCTTTTGCTTGTGTGCCATTTTGCTTTTCATTGAAGAATTCTTCTTCAAAACTGCTCCACTTAATTTGGCACTGCATTACTGATTCCCAACACCCAAAATTCGAATTTAGATGGATACTAAACTGTGTCTATGTCCATTGAAATCAAGTGATACCGAAACAACTTTCTTTCTTTGAATTTCTTACTTTTGCGTGCCATCTCTTTTTCTTTTTCTTTCATTGCAGATTTTTCTTTTCATTGCATGCCACTTGATCTTCAAAATATAGTAAAGAAGCTAAGTCTCCAATGGCTTCCATTTCTCTTGTTCATTCTTGGCACCAAACTCACTCACTTGGCACCTTTTGGCTTCAACTTGGCAAAATTTTTTTTTTTTCGAGTTGAAATGCATCCAAAACTTTAGTCACTCCCCCACACTTGAATCTTTGTCCGTCTCGGGCAAAATATCATTAGAAACATTTCAAACAACAAGTCCAAAGAAAAGTGAGGGTAAGAGAAAGAAATAAGTAAAGGAAAATGGAATAAACATGATTATTGCTAAAAATTGATGTAGAAAGAAAAATAAATGGATTAGCCTCTATAGATGTGATCCAATCATTGAAATATGGTTTTGAAAGAACCTAAGCAAGTTCTAGAGCACAATGACATATGTGTATCGCAAAATAAGGCTAATTCTCACTAGGTCAAAATAATTCATCCCAAGTCCTCAATTAAGAATCTAAAGCAAGTAGTACTCAAGTATCCAAGATTTCGTCCATTAACTCAAACCTTAAGTCTTAACAACCAAATTTAATTTATTTTCAAAAGACTCTAAAATGCTATGGAGATAACCTAGAGGGATACTTTTATTTCTACTCATGCAAGAAAAAGTGACAAAAGAAATAACAAGGTATTTACAATGTCTATTTATTCAATTTACTCTAGAAAACATAAAAGTGAAAAATGCGATAAAAGAAAATGCAAGAAAAATAAACTCCCCTTTATTCGGGTGGGCGGAGTCGATCCAGAAGAAGCCTCCACCATGGTAGTGGAGGTGTCTGGGTGTCTGAGAGATGTCTGACTCCCCCACACTTGAACTTTTCAAAAATTAGCTCTGGTGGCCTAAGGCGATTCAGGTTTAAAATCCACTGAAGGAATGGAGTTCTTCGAGTTAAAGCAAAATCATCTCCTCCTTCTTTATGCCCTTCAGAAGTCTTTCCAGGAGGCTGAAGTCTGTTCAGTTGGAGTACCCACTCCTGAAGTCTTCTGGACCCTGCAAAACAATGTAATACCTCTCTCAAGTGTTCAGGGTCAGAAAGAAATGATATAAATTCAGTCTCTGCATTAAATGAATCCAAAACTGCATCCTGTCTAATTAAATCAAGGCTTGGTGTCTCAATGAAATTTTCAAAATTATTTCCTACCAAATTTGCATCCATATACTCATCACAAATAAAGACATCAATTTCTGGCTCATCAATAGAAATTTTACAATTATTTTCAATCAAGGGTATATCAAGTAATGTGTCACAGCCAATCAAATCAATATCAGGTATCTCCAAAAGTCTTTCACATTCATTTTCAGCATAAGACATAACAAGAGATTCATCAAAATAAATAACATCAATTTCAGGCACTTCTAAAAAATTTTCACTATCCATATCCACAAAAGATGTATTAAGTGATTCATCATAAAAAACTACATCAATTATGGGTGCCTCTAAAATTATTTCACTATCCATAGCAAGAGATGTATCGAGTAATGCAGTACGATCAATAAAATCAATGTTTGGTACCTCTATTGGATTTTCACAAAAAATCTCTACACAAGGTATATCAATAAATACATCAGAATCAATAACGTCATCCCTAGGTACCTCACTGCATTTTTCTGAAGAAAGAGGAGAAATACTTACCTGAGTGTGCTGGATAATACCTGAAGGTGTATCTGTGGTCTCCTCCTGGTCAAGTTCATGCTCCTCTTCAGCCTCAGGCCCTGGTGGACATTAAACTGGTGATCCTTGGGTGCTTCCTTCCACCATGCAAGTCCCTACACTTTCTGGTTCATTCTCTAAATCTTGTGGTGGTCCCTGGGGCTTAGTGCAATCCCCTACACCTATGGAATCATCTCCTCTGCATGCTTCTCCTGTAATATCTGCAGCAACAGTATCAGAAAAATTAGGACCATCAATAATGCTATCATCAGAAAATAAAAGTCTAGAATGGTCCTGTGGAGCTTCAGTATCTTCTTCTGGAGCTGGAAAATTTGAAAATGAATTTTGAGTAGGAATCTCCGGAGGGATGCATGCTCTAGGTGCCCAGACTTTGATGAGTACGTCATCTTCTTCTTCTATCAAATTTGCAAGATTACTTGAAGAAGGACTTGGCCATGCGCTAGGGTCACCTTGAACTGATATAAATCCAACTCCGGGGGATTGTTCTGATTTTTGGGCTTGCCTTTGTTTCTCTTGTTGATGATATAGTAAAACTTGTTGAACTATCTCCTCCACCCTTTGTTGTTGCATAACTTGTTGCAACATTTCCTCGACCTTCTGTTGGAGCACATTTCCTGCACTAGAACTCCCATAGCCTCCTTGGTTAGCATAGCTCCTTGATTGACCTTGAAAGGATGAAGTAGGCTGAAAATTTTGAGCTTGCTGATTTGGTTGAAAACATGGCTGTTGGGGCTGATTAAAGGGCTGATATTCTTGGAAACTTTGCTGGGAAATGTAGCCTCGAAAGTTCTGATTTTGGTCTGGAAAATTAGGTGCCGAAGGCTGAAAATTCTGCCCTTGAAACCCTTGATTGTAGGGCTGTGAAAACTGGTTCAAGGGCTGTGTAGGCTGATAAAATGGCTGGTTTTGAGGCGGATCTTGCTGAAATGGTTGACACACTTGCTGCCCTTGATTGTATTGCTGGAATTGAGGTTCAAAATGCTGAAATGGTTGCTGAAAATTGGGCTGAAATTGCTGAAAACTGGGCTGAAAATTCTGGAAAATTGGCTGCCCGTTCTGAAAATTCTGGAAATTCTGGAAATTGCTGGAATTTGGCTGAAATTGTTGGAAATCTTGTTGTGGTGGCTCGAATTGTTGAAATGGTGGCTGAAACTGAAAGTTTGGTTGCTGAAAATTAGGATAGGGCTGCTGAAATTGATCATTCGGATGCTGAAAATTCAAATGGGGCTGCTGGAAATCAAAATATGGCTGCTGGAATTCTTGGAGTGGATAAAGTTGTTGTTGAGGTAGCTTCTGGTAAGTAATGACTGAGCTTTACGTTCTAGTTGATAGTCCAACCCCTTTAACACATTTTTTAACTCCTCCAAGGCTCTTCTATCTCTTTTGACCCCATTTTGAATTTGCAGCCCTGTCACAAAACAAACAAGAAAAAATGGCAGCAACCGTATATGAAAGATAAGCAAAAAATAGAACCCAATGATATGTCAAAAGTATACAAGCAAAAATCAAACAAATCAACTAGTTGCT
>JAGFNQ010002195.1:183251-311547 GCA_024364735.1 Boesenbergia rotunda | reverse complement strand
TCAGGACTTCAAGTTCCTGAAATAACATTATTTTGGGTTTACAAATGATACGACTTCGATTCTGATATATTCTGCTTATAACACAAGGTAAAATGTATCATAATATTGAAATACTTCTATAAGTCACAACATTAACAACTAGTTTTTTTAAAGAATACTATACATTCAGTTATCCTCCTTACAAAATAAACACTTCCATCAGAAAATTTCTGCAATTCATAAACCAATTAACTCAAGACCTTGGGGCTGGCGGCATTCTACATGTCCTTTTATTATGGCCAAGTTGTTTGCACCGGCTGCATTTAAGTTTCACCTTGCCATTGTCTCTTGACTCAATCCGTGCCTTCTTTCGTCTACCAGGCTGCACAAGGCTACGGGACATCGAACTGTAATGTTGTTTACTCCACTAGGCCAAAACTGCTTGCTTCTACAAGGGTAAATACGATCCATGTAAACCCACTTCCAAGTTTCAGAATAAAAATAATGCTCACATATCGGAGTGTATCGATATTCCTGTGAACTATTACAGCTATAGCATGTGAGCAAGGGAGTCCTGAAATTTGAAACTCCCCACAATGACAAAAGTTTTTTTCTAAATCAACAATGTATGAAGTGCCCCATGTTTCTATCTCCATTTCTGATTGAGAGTAAGGGTGAACCTTATAAGCTCTAGCTTTCTCTCTCCTTGATTCCATTTCTTTTGTAGCATGAGGTGTCAAAGCAACATGCCATTTGGAAACTTCCTCTCTACGGTTATAGAACCATTGAGCTACCTTTCTTCTTGTATTATCAATTAACCTATTTATGGGAAGCTCACATGTAGACTTAAACAAAACATTCAAGCTCTCCACACAATTCGTGGTAAGCATTCTGTACCTTCTCCCAGTAAAGTGTGCATTTGCCCACCTTTTAGGGTCAATGTTCTGAAGCCACTTATGAGCATCTGGATGTTTTTCGAGCATTGTCTGCATTATCATATCATATTGGAGTGTTGTGTTGGCTCTTGCTGCTGCCCAAAACAAACCTACACCAGCTCTACTTCCAGTATCAGTTACCATATTACAAGACATGTGGTGGCAACAAAAAGCATGATGCGCGTTTGTGAATACTTTTCTGACTGCTGATATAATGCCCCGATGTCTATCTGATACTATGGTGAGTAAGTGATCATCAACAGCAAAGAACCTCTTTGTATGATCCAAAAATCACTCCCAAGCAGACCCACATTCTACTTCAGCTATTGCAAAGGCAACTGGGAGAACATTGTCATTACTATCAATCGCCGTTGCAATCAACAATACTCCTGGATACTTTCCTCTTAGGTGTGTCGCATCAATTCCGATAAGTCTACGCAAATAAGACCTGAACACCCTTCGGCAAGCACCAAAAGCCCAAAAACACCTCTGGAACTGATTGTCACCATTCGTGCATAGTGCCACATAAGTTTCAGGATCTCTAGCTCTTAACTCACGCAGATATTGTGGGAGATCTCTGTATGCCTCATCATAATCTCCAACAACCTTTTTCAATGCTTTCTCCCTAGCTATGTATGCTTTTCTGTATGATATCGTCACTCCAAATCTAGCTTTAATATCTGAAATAATCATACTTGGTTTGTATTGTTCATTATGAAAAAATTGCTCTTCAACAAAAGAAGCAACAAATGATGAAGAGCATGCATGATAATCAGCACTTTCCCTAACACTTCGACATTGGTGTTCCTTTATATATTTTGTAACAGTGAACTCTACTTCCCCCATTCCTACTACTCTCCATGTACATGGTTGGTTAAAACACACTGCTTTAACTCTGTTTTTCCGGGTGTCAACTGGGTTATATCTCATATGCTTAACCATCGCATGATTAACAAGTGCATTCTTGAATTCTTCTCTAGATGGAAATATCTGCCCCACAAAAAATTCATGCTCATCTCTTGCCTCTAGCTCTCGAATTGGCCCAGCAAGCAATCGAGAATTCAAAATATATGGATCTTCAGCTAATGGAAACTCCTCCTCTAGGTCACTGTACTGATCTGGGGGGAATTCATATTGCTCAATCTGCATATCATCAGCTTGGAATTCTAGTACACTTGTACTGGGTACAAATTCTTCTGCATTCCGGATTTCAATTTCTTCCTCCCCACTCCAGGTTGGCTGAAAGATTTCAACTACTCTTGTAGAAGAATTCAAACCCTCATCTTCTAAATTATTTGCTTCTTCATTTAGATCAATTGCCAAATTCCTTGTAATGCTATTATCACCATACTGGGAAGATAATGGAATATTATTACTAGTTATTTCTAATCCATTCCCCGTAGCCACATTATCATCAAGAGTATTCCATATCTCAGAGAGAATTTCGTCAACAACATTATCATCCCTGAAAAAAATTACAATTAACTTTATCAAACTTTGAAATTGATAATTGACGGACCCAAATATACTGTCACGAATGTAGGCCTCAAATTTAGAATTGATAAATGAAAGCTGGAAACCCTTTTACACTCAAAAATATGGAAATGTAATATAGGGGCCACAGGTCGTATTTTTCTCGGGGACTAGTTGTCGTGTTTGATTCGAACTTGTATTTATGTGTCGTTTGTGTTATTGGGTTTCAAATAAATCGTGGGTTCGGTGTCAATTAAAATTGAAATTGCAATGTAAAAGAAGGGAAATTTAACTATGTGAACTTAAGCAAAATGGTATCAACTAAAGCACTCAACTAATGGAAACTTAACTCACCAATGCAGCTTAGCAAAGTTTGGAAATCAAAACTGAACTCAATTGTAAGTGTATGAAGGAATTTCAAACTAGCTGCAATGTTCAGAACTAACCAAATGAAGAAATGTATGAAGGAATTCAAAATCAGCCAAATGTAAATGAATGCTGGAATTAAGTACAGTAGTTCACTGAAGATTAAGTTATTTGATACCCATCACTGCCGTAGCTTAATATTGATGCACAGAAAAGTGAACAGCTTGATACGCAAGGAAAGTTCTTGAGTGCCAAAAGCTAATTCTAAATGTAGAGCTCTAGCTAACCATTACAAAACCAAAAACTGATTGATACAACTTGAAGAAACAAAGCTGACAGATTTGGAACTGCATTTTTTTCATGTGCAGAAATGAGCTACAAATGCAGAAATTGAGAGTTGAAATCAGGGAACAATGAACTCAGAAATCAAACCAAGAGATGATACTCAGAAAAATCGAAATGTTGCAGAATTGATGTTTAAATCAACCAACAAATTCAGCTCACTTAAGGGTTGTTTAAATTAGACACAGTCAATGTTGCAACTGAACCCAATGGTAAATAATGGAATCGAATCTCAGAATTGAAGTGGCAGTGTTTGCAGAAGTTTTCAGTCCAATTCAATTGCAGACCTTTGTGCCAAAACTGAGCGGAATGCAAATCTCTAGCTTGTACAAGATAAGTGCTGCAAAGCAGATGAATCGATGCAAAATTTAAGCACAGATGGATGCAGAAACTAAGGAATTCGAAGCCAAATTCAGAAATAACAATGTAGTAAACTGAATTGAGTTGCAGTAATTCGAAAATGGAAAACAGGGGATAGTGAGTTCAGGAACTCAATATGAAAAGCTATGCAAGTAAAATAATCCGTAAATGAATTCAGAGGAATGAAAGCTAAGCTAGCTTGATACGCAATTCAGAAACTCAATTAAAATTCTGATACGCAGAAGGCAATGGAAAATCTGATACGAACAGATGGCAAACTTGGCACGCTAGCTACAAATCTGATACACAACGATTTAAACCAAAAACAACTGAAATTAAAAGTAATTATCCACTAGACTAATTCCTAAACTACTCAACTTGAAAGATTAAAGCTAGATTACAGCTGGAACAAGTAGAAAACGAGATTAACCAAAGCTGAAACTAAAGTGCAGAAACAGAACACGGCAGTAATGAAATTACAGCTACAAAAACTGAAATTAACCAAAAAAATCTAAACTCAATCACTCCCTAAGCTCGAAATCTTCTTGGTCGTCAATCAAGAGCTGGCTTCGAACCCCTAGGCACAGCAAATCAGTGGAAATACGTTTCTGAAGGTGATTCTGTTCCAATCTGCGCTTGGTTGGAAATCACAGTCCGTTTCACTCCATCTCCATTTGGTGAGCTGCGATGATGAATTGGGAAGCTTCTAAGCTCATCTGAGAACCCCTACAAATGGCTTGGAAGCTTTGAAATGGAGTGTGGAGGAGAAGAAGTGGTCGGACTGAGGAAATGCCGAAACCCTCAAGCAATCCCTGTTCCGGCGCAAATTCTAACTGAATTCTTCAAAGAACGATCGCCAAAGACTCAGAATTTGATCAAAGGGAAGATTGAGTGGTCGCGCCTCGAATTGGAGAAGAAATTAGCTAGAGAATGAAGAACAAAACGAAGAACAGTGAAGAATTGCGGCGAAGACGCGACGAGGAGCTGCGGCTGTGTTTTGATTAAATATGAATCAATGGACGGCTCAGATTGATCGGAGGAATCCAACGGCTGATCTTGCTCTGATTGGAGCCAAACTTTTATGATGATGATCTGGGGTCAGGATCTGCCTTGTGGTAGCTCGGATCCTCCAATGTGCAACGGATGGTCCAGATCAACTCTATCTGTGAATGGACGCTCTAGAGCCCTCCTTGCTTGATCCAACGGTTGATCTAGCTCTGATTGGGATGAAACCTTCAGATCTTGATCATAGAGCTTGATCAACCCTAACCCTAGCTCGATTGCTTCAGATCGTCCCGGATGGCTCAGATCTAGCCGCTCTTGAATCGGACGGCCCGGATTAATCGTAGGCTTGATAATTCGATCCGGTTCACATCCGACCCAGTTTGACCCAGTATACCCTAGGTCCAGGATCCTTTCATGCCTACAAAAATATATCAGAAATTAGTGGCCAAATAATCCAAAATATGTAATTTTGCAATTAAGTCCAAAATAATAGAAAATCCTAAAACCTAGGGTAAAATCACAATTAACAATAAAAACATGGATCAAACATGGATTTTAGCACTTAAAATAATCAAAAAATGGTGCTTATCAACTCCCCCACACTTAACCTTGAGCGTCTCGCGAAATAACTAAATAGTATCCCATGGATTTTCTTAAGCATAATTAGAAGCAAATGAAAAGAAATTACCTAGGGTTGCCAATTCTCATAAATCTAAGCTCTATGGATTACTATCTTGTCCTTAAATCAACAACTCAGCCTTTCATCCATCATGAATCATTGAGATGAATTTAAATCTCTAGCCTTTCAAGGAAAATGTTGGTGGCTCTCTCTTAAGTTCTAAGTTGATGATGAAGTAGAGCTCACTCAAACACCATGCTTCTTGCACTACCATAGGCTTGCTTATTATCTAATCTCCACCATTAATCATGAATAGGATCAACAACTATAAAAACAAATGAAAACATGGAAAATGGAAGAAATGGAATAAAAGTCAAGAAAATGGAAAATGGATGAATGGAAGACTTGGTTGCTCAAAAATGTTTCCATGTGCTTTGCCCCTCTTTCAGTCCTCTAGTGATATCAAAGTGTGGGAAGTAAACTTGAATAAATTCCTTTGATTTGGATGAAAAACCCTTCCTTTACTTCTTGTGCCAAGTTGCCTTTTGTTGCCAATTTTTTTTTCTCTTCTCTTTCTGATTTTTTTCTTTTCTTTCTTCCTCTACTGAAATCAGAATTAATGGAACAAATCTTCAACGTGGATAAGATTATCTTCACTATATCATAATGCCAACAACTCATTGTGTGCCCACTTTGTTTTCTTCTTCTCTTCCAAACTGTTTTCATGTTTTCTTTTCTTTTCTTCATTTGATCTCAGCTGCTAATTGCTCCTTTATTCATCATGATATGCTCAGCTCCATCTCAGAATCATCCCCAAATCACACTGCCGTGAGCTTCACTTTAATTCCTACTTGCTGTTTTTTTAGTTCCAGTTTTTTTTTTCTTTGTTTTTTTTTCTGTCATGGCTGCATTTTTCTGTTCATGTTTCAAATTTCACTCCATGCATCTGATTTCAGAACTTGCCATTCTTCTATTGCTCCTCAACAGTTAGCAATCAAAGTTTGTATCAGCAACACTTAATTTGGACAGATTTTTCCAGCTTGTTTTCAGACCTGTCCAGTTCACAAAAATTCTCTGTTTTGGCACTGATTTCTGCATTGGATCTGATTTTCTTCACTCTGTGTCAATTCCAATTTCATCAGCCTTCAAATCAGGTTGTCTTCAGCTGAAATCAGATTGTATCAGCTTCTACTCAGATTTCTGATTACATGCTATTTAAAACCTTGGCACAGCTTTGCTCATTTGTCCAGATTTGTTTCAGATTTGTCCAGATTTGTCCAGCCGAATTCAGCAGCTTGAGTTCAGCAGCTGCTCAGCTTGATTTCAGCTTCAATGAATCCGTTTCCAAGTTGATACCTCTTCAAATTTCTGATGGCAGCATCATATCATATTCAGATCACTTCTTTCCATTTTCTGCACAACTGTTTTTGAGTCAAATTCCTGCTCAAATTCTCTCCGTTGATCAGATCTGGTCAGCTTTTTAGCTTGCCATGCAGTCCAATTTCAGCTCTGCACAGCCAGCTTTTGTTTTTCTCAGCTTTGGCACCAACTTTTTTTTTTTCTTCTTTTTCATTGCTTTTGGCGTGCCATTTGTTTTCCTTGAATCTTCAAATGATGAGCAAGAATCTAGATGCTTCAATTTTTGTCTTCCTTAACTACTTCTTCTTGCTTAATCTTGATACCAAACTCAACCAAATTGGCACATGAAAATGCAGATTTTTTTTTTTTAATTCCTTCGACATAAATTGCTTCTTTGATACCAAATCTTTCCAAAACACTAATCACTCCCCCACACTTAAATCTTTGTCCGTCTCGGGCAAAATAACATTAAGAACATCTCAAGCAACAAGTCCAAAGAAAAGTGAGGATAAGAGTAGGAAATAAGTAAAGAAAAAGGGAATGAACAAGATTTTTGGTCAAAATTGATATGTAAAGGGGAAACAAATGGATTAGCCTCTATAGATGTGATCCAATCATTCAAATATGGTTTTGAAACAACCTAAGCAAGTTCTAGAGCACAATGACATATGCGTATCACAAAAGTAAGGCTAATCTCACTAGGCAAAAATACTTCATCTCAAATCTCAATTAAGAATCTAAAGTAAAGTAGTACTCAAGCATCCAAGAATTCATCCATGAGTTCAAACCCTAAGTTTTGACAACCAAATTTAATTTATTTTCTAAAAGACTCTAAAATGCTATGGAGAAAACCTAAAGGGATACATTTATTTCTATTCATGGAAGAAAAAGTGCTAAAAGGAAAGACATGTATTTACAACGTCTATTTATTCAATTTACTCTAGAAACATAAAATGAAAAATGCGATAAAAGAAAATGCAAGAAAAATAAACTCCCCTTTATTCGGGTGGACGGAGTCTATCCAGAAGGAGCCTCCAACGTGGTAGTGGAGGTGTCTGGGTGGCTGAAAGATGTGGGACTCCCCCACACTTGAACTTTACAAAAATATTCTCTGGTGGCCGCAGGCGATTTAGGTGCAAGAGCCATTCAAGGGATGGAGTGCTTTTAATTAAAGTCAGATCATCTCCTCCTTCTAGATGCCCTTCAGAAGTCCTTCTAGGAGGCTGAAGTCTGTTCAGTTGGAGTACCCACTCCTGAAGTCTTCTGGACCCTGCAAAACAATGTAATACCTCTCTCAAGCGTGCAGGGTCAGAAAGAAATGAAATAGTATCAGTCTCTGCATAAAATGAATCCAAAACTGCATCCTGTCTAATTAAATCAAGGCTTGGTGTCTCAATGAAATTTTCAAAATTATTTCCTACCAAATTTGCATTCAAAGACTCATCACAAATAAAGAAATCAATTTCTGGCTCATCAATAGAAATTTCACAATTATTTTCAATCAAGGGTGTATTAAGCAATGTATCACAGCCAATCAAATCAATATCAGGTATTTCCAAAAGTTTTTCACATTCATTTTCAGCATAAGACATAACAAGAGATTCATCAAAATAAATAACATCCATTTCAGGCACTTCTAAGAAATTTTCACTAGTCATATCCACAAAAGATGTATCTAAAGATTCATCATAACAAACTACATCAATTATGGGTGCCTCTAAAATTATTTCACTATTCATATTTACAATGGATGTGTCAAGTAATGCATGATGATCAATAAAATCAATGTTTGGTACCTCTATTGGATTTTCACAAACAATTTCTACACAGGGTATATCAATAAATACATCAGAATCAATAAAGTCATCCCTAGGTACCTCACTGCATTTTTCTGAAGAAAGAGGAGAAATACTTACCTGAGCGTGCTGGATAATACCTGAAGGTATATCTGTGGCCTCCTCCTGGTCATGTACATGCTCCTCTTCAGCCTCAGGCTCTGATGGACAATCAACTGGTGATCCTTGGGTGCTTGCTTCCACCATGCAAGTCCCTACACTTTCTGGTTCGTTCTCTAAATCTTGTGGTGGTCCCTGGGGCTTAGTGCAATCCCCTACACCTATGGAATCATCTCCTCTGTATGCTTCTCCTGTAATATATGCTCTAGGTGCCCAGACTTTGATGAGTACGTCATCTTCTTCTTCTTCTATCAAATGTGCAAGATTACTTGAAGAAGGACTTGGCCATGCGCTAGGGTCACCTTGAACTGATATAAAACCAACTCCGGGGGATTGTTCTGATTTTTGGGCTTGCCTTTGTTTCTCTTGTTGATGATATAGTAAAACTTGTTGAACTATCTCCTCCATTCTTTGTTGTTGTGCCTCATTCTCATTAAGATTCTCAAAGCCTCCTTGGTTAGCATAGCTCCTTGACTGATTTTGAAAGGATGAAGTAGGCTGAAAATTTTGAGCTTGCTGATTTGGTTGAAAACATAGCTGTTGAGGCTGATTAAAGGGCTGATATTCTTGGAAACTTTGCTGGGAGTTGTAGCCTTGAAAGTTCTGATTTTGGTCTGGAAAATTAGGTGCCGAAGGCTGAAAATTCTGCCCTTGAACCCTTGATTGTAGGCTGTGAAACTGGTTCAAGGCTGTGTAGGCTGAAAATATTGTTGGTCTTGTGCTGGAAAAACTGGAAATGATTGAAACTTTGCTGCCCTTGATTGTAGTGCTGGAATTGAGGTTCAAATGCTGAATTGGTTGCTGAAAATTGGGCTGAAATTGCTGAAAACTGGGCTGAAAATTCTGGAAAATTGGCTGCCCGTTCTGAAAATTCTGTAAATTCTGAAAATTGCTGGAATTGGCTGAAATTGTTAGAATTGTTGTGGTTGGTTGAAATGGTGGCTGAAACTGAAAGTTTGGTTGCTGAAAATTAGGATAGGGCTGCTGAAATTGATCATTCGGATGCTGAAATTCAAATGGGCTGCTGGAAATCAAAATATGGCTGCTGGAATTCTTGAGTGGATAAAGTGTTGTTGAGTAGCTTCTGGTAAGTAGATGACTGAGCTTTACGTTCTAGTTGGTAGTCCAACCCTTTAACACATTTTTTAACTCCTCCAAGGCCTCTTCTATCTCTTTTGACCCCATTTTGAATTTGCAGCCCTGTCACAAAACAAACAAGAAAAATGGCAGCAACCGTATATGAAAGATATAGCAAAATGGAATAGAACCCAATGATATGTCCAAAAGTATACAAGCAAAAATCAAACAAATCAACTAGTTGCTTCCCCGGCAACGGCGCCAAAAATTTGACGGACCCAAATATACTGTCACGAATGTGGGCCTCAAATTTAGAATTGATAAATGAAAGCTGGAAACCCTTTTACACTCAAAAATATGGAAATGTAATATAGGGGCCACAGGTCGTATTTTTCTCGGGGACTAGTTGTCGTGTTTGATTCGAACTTGTATTTATGTGTCGTTTGTGTTATTGGGTTTCAAATAAATCGTGGGTTCGGTGTCAATTAAAATTGAAATTGCAATGTAAAAGAAGGGAAATTTAACTATGTGAACTTAAGCAAAATGGTATCAACTAAAGCACTCAACTAATGGAAACTTAACTCACCAATGCAGCTTAGCAAAGTTTGGAAATCAAAACTGAACTCAATTGTAAGTGTATGAAGGAATTTCAAACTAGCTGCAATGTTCAGAACTAACCAAATGAAGAAATGTATGAAGGAATTCAAAATCAGCCAAATGTAAATGAATGCTGGAATTAAGTACAGTAGTTCACTAAAGATTAAGTTATTTGATACCCATCACTGCCGTAGCTTAATATTGATGCACAGAAAAGTGAACAGCTTGATACGCAAGGAAAGTTCTTGAGTGCCAAAAGCTAATTCTAAATGTAGAGCTCTAGCTAACCATTATAAAACCAAAACTGATTGATACAACTTGAAGAAACAAAGCTGACAGATTTGGAACTGCATTTTTTTCATGTGCAGAAATGAGCTACAAATGCAGAAATTGAGAGTTGAAATCAGGGAACAATGAACTCAGAAATCAAACCAAGAGATGATACTCAGAAAAATCGAAATGTTGCAGAATTGATGTTTAAATCAGACCAACAAATTCAGCTCACTTAAGGGTTGTTTAAATTAGACACAGTCAATGTTGCAACTGAACCCAATGGTAAATAATGGAATCGAATCTCAGAATTGAAGTGGCAGTGTTTGCAGAAGTTTTCAGTCCAATTCAATTGCAGACCTTTGTGCCAAAACTGAGCGGAATGCAAATCTCTAGCTTGTACAAGATAAGTGCTGCAAAGCAGATGAATCGATGCAAAATTTAAGCACAGATGGATGCAGAAACTAAGGAATTCGAAGCCAAATTCAGAAATAACAATGTAGTAAACTGAATTGAGTTGCAGTAATTCGAAAATGGAAAACAGGGGATAGTGAGTTCAGGAACTCAATATGAAAAGCTATGCAAGTAAAATAATCCGTAAATGAATTCAGAGGAATGAAAGCTAAGCTAGCTTGATACGCAATTCAGAAACTCAATTAAAATTCTGATACGCAGAAGGCAAATGAAAATCTGATACGAACAGATGGCAAACTTGGCACGCTAGCTACAAATCTGATACACAACGATTTAAACCAAAAACAACTGAAAT
Organism: Boesenbergia rotunda; assembly: GCA_024364735.1. NCBI lineage: Eukaryota > Viridiplantae > Streptophyta > Magnoliopsida > Zingiberales > Zingiberaceae > Boesenbergia > Boesenbergia rotunda. The sequence continues at coordinate 300,441 of JAGFNQ010002195.1, read as the reverse complement.
TAAAAGTAATTATCCACTAGACTAATTCCTAAACTACTCAACTTGAAAGATTAAAGCTAGATTACAGCTGGAACAAGTAGAAAACGAGATTAACCAAAGCTGAAACTAAAGTGCAGAAACAGAACACGGCAGTAATGAAATTACAGCTACAAAAACTGAAATTAACCAAAAAAATCTAAACTCAATCACTCCCTAAGCTCGAAATCTTCTTGGTCGTCAATCAAGAGCTGGCTTCGAACCCCTAGGCACAGCAAATCAGTGGAAATACGTTTCTGAAGGTGATTCTGTTCCAATCTGCGCTTGGTTGGAAATCACAGTCCGTTTCACTCCATCTCCATTTGGTGAGCTGCGATGATGAATTGGGAAGCTTCTAAGCTCATCTGAGAACCCCTACAAATGGCTTGGAAGCTTTGAAATGGAGTGTGGAGGAGAAGAAGTGGTCGGACTGAGGAAATGCCGAAACCCTCAAGCAATCCCTGTTCCGGCGCAAATTCTAACTGAATTCTTCAAAGAACGATCGCCAAAGACTCAGAATTTGATCAAAGGGAAGATTGAGTGGTCGCGCCTCGAATTGGAGAAGAAATTAGCTAGAGAATGAAGAACAAAACGAAGAACAGTGAAGAATTGCGGCGAAGACGCGACGAGTTGAGCTGCGGCTGTGTTTTTGATTAAATAGGAATCAATGGACGGCTCAGATCGATCGGAGGAGATCCAACGGCTGATCTTGCTCTGATTGAAGCCAAACTTTTATGATGATGATCTGGGGTCAGGATCTGCCTTGTGGTAGCTCGGATCCTCCAGATGTGCAACGGATTGTCCAGATCAACTCTATCTGTGAATGGACGCTCTAGAGCCCTTCTTGCTTGATCCAACGGTTGATCTATCTCTGATTGGGATGAAACCTTCAGATCTTGATCATAGAGCTTGATCAACCCTAACCCTAGCTCGGATTGCTTCAGATCGTCCCGGATGCCTCAGATCTAGCCGCTCTTGAATCGGACGGCCCGGATTAATCGTAGGCTTGATAATTCGATCCGGTTCACATCCGACCCAAGTTTGACCCAGTATACCCTAGGTCCAGGATCCTTTCATGCCTACAAAAATATATCAGAAAATTAGTGGCCAAATAATCCAAAAATATGTAATTTTGCAATTAAGTCCAAAATAATAGAAAATCCTAAAACCTAAGGTAAAATCACAATTAAACAATAAAAACATGGATCAAACATGGATTTTAGCACTTAAAATAATCAATAAAATGGTGCTTATCAATAATAAAGGCCCTAGGAGCCCCTGAGGGCCTGAAATCATTTGATTCAGGCCCAGGGATTTGATTTCAGGCCCTACCAGGGCCTGAAATCATTTTATTTCAAGCCCAGGTCGGGCCTGAAATAAAATTATTTCAGGCCCAGGTCGGGCCTGAAATAAAATTATTTCAGGCCCAGGCAGGGCCTGAAATCATTTCCTTTCAGGCCCACTCCGGGCCTGAATCATTACATTTCAGGCCTAGGGAGGGTCTGAAATCATTTGATTTCATCCCCTCCCTGGACCTGAAATAAAATAAATTCAGGCCAGGTCCTGGGAGGGCCTGAATTTCTTTTATTTCAGTCCCTCCGAGGGCCTGAAACAAAATTTTTCAGCCTCTCCTATTGCCTGAAATCTAATGACATCATGCACTCTCAGGGCCTGATATCATGTAATGCATATCACCCTAAGCCTCCTCCAAAATAAAAATAGTACAAAGAGTTTAACTTGATTAAAACTATATCTGATACCATATCAAAGATGACAATCATACGTACATTCCTATTTCTCTTAGTTACCAATCTGTTGCTTCCTTTTTCTCCTTCGACAACCTATTTTGTTGCTTCCTTTTTCTCCTTCGACAACCTATTTTCCTCAGGTGCTTTGGTGATGAATCGAGTTGTGCAAGGAAGCAATATATACGTACATTCGTGATCATTCGACTTGTGCAAATCATTTCACATATATATATTGGCTGAGAAAAATTCGACTGCTACCCATCCGAACCACAAATTAATATTTCATTGATAAAGTGGTTCGGTTGTCTCGAAACTGTGTTTGATAAAGTCATTCTTTGGCGGGAGGGGTATAAAAGTAACTTCACTATATGGGATGCACCCTTTGGTATAATAGAAACCATGGTACTCCTTTCGGTAATTACGAATAGTTGGATACGCCCTTTGGTAAATTGCCCTAACCGTTTTAGTTGAAGGAGATAGAAATTATGTACTTAATAAATTACCTTTATTGCTTAATATGGAGGAAGATCCAAAAATATTTATCGAAGGAATGTTATCAAGGGATGTCTCCTTTTGGAGAGAGGTTGTGAATGATGATATGGATTCAATTTTGGATTTTGGTTGACCTTCCTTTGGGATCTAAATTGATAAGGAATAAATGGGTGTTTAGAAAAAAGTACAATTGTGACCGGTCTATACAAACTTTCAAGGCTAGATTGGTAACGAAAGGTTTTAATCAAATACGTGGTATAGATTATTTTGATACATATTCTTCGGTAGCTAGTTTAACATCAATAGGAGTGTTATTTGCTATTGCTTCAATTTATAAGTTGCATGTACATCAAATGGATGTAAAGATAACTTTTCTAAATTAATGGTGATTTAAATGAAGAAATTTATATGGAACAACTTGAAGGGTTTGTATTAATTGGAAATGAAAAGAAGGTTTGTAAGTTGGTAAATCACTTTATCGATTAAAATAAGCTCTTAAATAATGGCATGAGAAGTTTGATCGTGTTATTTTATCTCATGATTTTAAATATAATAATATTGATAAATGCATATTATATGTTGACGACTTGCTTATCTTTGAAAACTTGCTTATCTTTGGAACAAATATGCAAGATATAAATGATACTAAGAAGTATCTTATTTCACAATTTAAAATGAAAAATTTTGGTGAGATAGATACTATCTTAGGTATAAAAATAATGAAAAATAGTGGGGGTTATTTATTGTGTCATTCTCATCATATGGATAAGATGTTTCTTAAATTCAATCACTTAATTTTAAAAAACTAATACACCATATTAAATTACTAGAAAATTCGAGCAGAGTAGTAGCACAACTATAATATGCTAATGTGATTGGTAATTTTATGTATGATACACACTGCACAATGTTGGACATAGTATTTGCGATGTGTAAAATGACAAGATTCACAAGTAACCCGACCAAGTGTTAAATATTGGAATGCAATTGGGAGAATACTTAGTTATATTAAAAGAACCATAAATTTGGATTTGCCTTATACTAATTTCTTGCAGTACTAGAAATGCTAGTTGGATAATCAATATCCATGAAAATAAATCCACAACTGGTTGGATTTATATAATTGTTGGAGGTGTTGTTTCTTGGGCTTTTAAGAAACAACATGCATAACTCACTCAACTGTAACGACCCGGCCCGTCAACCCGACCCCTCGGCCCCTTGGGCGGCCAAATTCCATTTTTAGCGGCCCAACAACCTGGCCCCTTTGGTCGTCAACCGTCGGCCGTACCGTTACTCACTAGGTCTTCCCACCCCTGGCCAGTGAATTTTTGTCATCCCCAGAATTCGAACTCTAGACCTCCAGGATAAGTACTAGAGTTTATCAAATAACACACTCAATTATATTCTTTTCCTATTCTACCCATCTGACAACTAACTTTTTCTCATTGATTTCTTCTCTTTCCTCTCCTCTCTTGTCTTTCCCATTTTTTATTTGCATGCATGCATAAGATGGCCCCTACAGTGTTTAAAATTTAGCTAAGTATCTTGGCAAAGAGAAGAACCGTGAGCGTGATAGGGTCTCATATCAGGCCCAATGTGGAGCTGATATATACCATATTAGGCCCAACGTGAGTCTAATATAAGTGCATATCTAACCTATATATAAGAGAAAATAAAAATACCACTAGACTTGAAAATTTTCAAATTTTGTTTCACTTCATATTTTGCAATTTAAACTGAACAATGAAGAGAGAGACAATTTTGCTAATTCAAAATCATATTTTTTACAAAGACAGAAAAGTATTTGAATCATAAAACCAAGTCATAGACACATAAAACTTACAGTAAAAAAAGCAAGCAGAAATCATCTGTAACATCTTTTTTAAGAAAAAATATTTTATTTATAAACAAAATAAAGTATAATTAGCAGAATCATACAAATCCTTACGAGAATGACTTTGTAAGAGATGAAATTTTAATTCATTGCAAGCACGAGAGAAGAAAAAAATTGTAGATCAATCATTATCCAATCAAAATAGAATTTTTACGCATAATTTTTTTACCTTCAATTGCAAATTGATGTAAAATGTACAACAGTAGCAGCTGAGATTAGCCAAAAGATCGATCTTGCCAAAATGTAAGGCAACCCACGTTTTTTATCGATTCTTTCTTATTTCATTTTAACACCTTCAGACACCCCAAATAAATAATGGATAGAATATCTAAACTCCTTGTAATCTCAAGAATCCACAGGAATTGAAATGAGCGCAATTGGAGCTCTCTATGTCTATCAATGGGTTTAAACCGAAGAATCGACAAAAAAACCCACGTATCAAGCCAAACATAGGTTCTTTGTGATATACGTGGAATTTTTTATCGATTCTTCTTCTTTCATTTTAACACTTCTGGACAGCCGAAATAAATAATAGATTGTATGTTTGAATTCTTTGCAACCTCAGGAATCCACAGGAACTGAAATGGATGCAATCGAAGCTCTGTAGGTCCATCAATGGATTTAAATCGAAGAATCAAACTGACAAAAAATCCACGTTAGGCCTAATATGGAATCATATTAGGTCCAATGTAGGTTTTTGGTCGATTCTTCAATTTAAACCCGTTAATGGACCTACAAAGCTCCGATTGCACCCATTTCAGTTCATGTAGATTTCTGAGGTTGCAAGGAATTCAAATATGTAATTTATTATTTATTTAGGCTGTTTGGAGGTGTTAAAATGAAATTAAAAAAATCAATAAAAAATTCACGTTTAACTTGATACATGTGCTTGACGTTGGGCCTAATATTGAATCATATCATGCTCAATGTGAGTTTTTTTTTTATTGATTTTTCGATTTAAACCCATTGATAGACCTAGAGAGCTCCAATTATACCAATTTCAATTCCTGTAGATTCTTGAGAATCCAAGGAGTTCAAATATTCTATCAATTATTTATTTGGGATGTTCGGAGGTGTTAAAATGAAATTAAAAAAAATCAATAAAAAAGATAGGCTTTTTATCAATTTTTCCTATTTCATTTTAACACCTTCGAGCATCCCAAAAAAATAATGAATAGAATATTTAATCTCCATGCAACCTCAAAAATCCACAGGAACTGAAATGGGTGCAATCGGAACTCTCTAGGTCTATTAATAGGTTTAAACCGAAAAATCAATAAAAACAACCATATTAGGCTCGATATGATTCAATGTCAGGCCCATGTTTGGCATGATATGATTCAATATCAGACCCAACATGGGCTGGTCTGATATTGAATCATATCAGGCCCAACATATTGAATCATATCGGGCCCAAGTATCAAGCCAAATGTGGGGTTTTTGTCGATTCTTGTTATTTCAATTCGACACTTCCGGAAAGCAGAAATAAATAATAGATTGCATATTTGAATTCCTTGCAACCTCAGGAATCCACAGGAATTGAAATTGGTGCAATAGAAACTCTGTAGGTCCATCAATAGGCTTAAATAAAAAAATCGACCAAAACCCCACGTTGGGCCTGAAATGGAATCATATCAGGCCCAATGTGGGTTTTTGGTCGATTCTTCGATTTAAACCCGTTGATGGATCTATATTGCTTCGATTGCACCAATTTCAGTTCCTGTGGATTCCTGAAGTTATAACAAATTCAAATATGTAATTCATTATTTATTTCAACTTTCCAGAGGTGTTAAAATAACAAAAAACCCACGTTTGGCTTGACACATGGGTTTTTTTTATTGATTCTTCAGTTTAAACCAATTGATAGTCCTAGAAAGCTCCAATTGCACTCATTTCAATTCCTATGGATTTTTGAGGTTGGAAAGAGTTCAAATATTCTATACATTATTTATTTGTGCTATCCGAAAGTGTTAAAATGAAATAAAAAATAATCAATAAAAAAAGTGGGTTGTCTTACATTCTGGCAAGTTCGATCTTTTAGCTATTTGATGCCCTCAAAATAGATGTCACGAAAGTGTGGGTCTCAAATTTAGATATTTATAAAAAGCTGGAAACCCTTTTTGCAATCAAAATATGAAAACGTAGTAAAGGGGCCACAGGTCGTATTTTTCCTGGGGACTAGTTGAGGTTGTTTGATTCGAGCTCGTGTTTATGTGTCGTTGATATTTTGGGTTTCAAATTAAAATCTGGGTTTTGGGTTGCAATCAAGAATGAAATCACAATAAAAAGAAAGGAAACTTAACTATTGAACTTAACGAGTGATAGCAAGTTCTAACTCAACCAATGGACCATTTAATCCACTAAAGCAAGTAATCAATTTTGGAAAATGAATCTGACTTCAAATTGCAAAACAAATGCTAAGCAATAAAACAACACAGCAGCTGACTTTCGATCGAAACTAATGCAACGGCTTGCTTCCAAAATCAAACTCAAAACAAACCAAATACAAAGCAACCTAAAAACAATTCACTACAAATTCAATCCCGAGATTTGACTTGATACCAAGATGGATACGAACTTGTAAGCAGTAAAAACTGATGTGCCAAGAGCTGATAGTAAATGCACAAATCTGAAGAGAGCAATTCAGAAATAGAATGTGTAGAAATTAACCCAATTGATGTGCAGAAATGGATCCAATGCAAAACAAGATGTGCAGAATTCAACTGAACTCTACAAAATCCAACTGACATGCGAGAATGAATGAGATCTCAGGAATCAGCTCAAGCAACTTGGATTGCAAACGAACTGCAGAGTTCAGAGAACACATTGAATGCAGAAATGAAGACTGATGACAATTCGGAACTGATACAATGCAAAACTTCAGAACACCCGACTGAAACACAAGCTAAAGTCAATCAGTTTGTTAAGGTTTATTTTGATACATAATTCAGAGATTATGAAACTGATACTCAGCGGAAACAAACTTATCAATTCAGAAACGTTGTAGAAACTTGACACAAACAAAAACTGCAGAATTGCAGAAATAACTACAGAATTTCAGGAACTTTGAGGCAGGAATGCAGCTACGAATTGATTTCAAAATTAACCCAGCAGCTGGTGTGAAGCAAGTGGATGTGAAGTAGGCGAATCGGGTGCAGACTTTAGCGGTCAATAAATGCAGAAACTAACTCAATTGAAACAAACTTGCCGAAACCAATCATGATGTCCAGAAATGAAATGGATAACTTGCAGAAATTCAGATTCGCAGTTGAAAAGAAACAAACCTATGCGAGCTTAAGTCGAGTGCACTAATTCAAATTCAGAATAAGATTCACTAAGCTAGAACTCACTTGAAACAAATTCAGGACTGATAAACCTACATGCACAATTGGAAACTAAAGCTGCAGAAATTGAAAAGTTGATACGCAAGCTGTAACAGGGATACAAACTGATATGCAAAGATTTAAGTAGAAAATAACTGAGATTAAAAGCAATTATCCACTAGACAAGCTTCCTAAACTACTTGACTTGAAGGATATAAACCTAATTAAGCAGAAACAATTAAGAAACAAAATCTAAGTGTTGATACAGAAAATTCGAAACTGAAATTGAGTGCAGAAATAAAATTACAGCTAAACACAATGAAAATTAACCAAGTAAACTAATCCTCAATCACTCCCTAGCTCAAGTACTCCTTGTTCGTCACGCAAGGGTGAGCCTCGAACCCGTAAGCTCAACAAATCAGTGAGAAAACTCAATCTACGCTTGAATTCAGCTCAACTCTGCTCAATCTGAAATCACCATCCGATTCCCTTGATTCAATTGTGTCCGCGTGCGATGGTGAGTTGTGGATTATCCAAGCAATCCAGGGAACCCCTCATGAACTACTCGGGTGGAAGGAAGTGGAGCACAGCCGATCAAAAGGCAGCAAATGGCAGAGCTGAGGAAACCTCTCCCAGCTCTATTTCTTGGGCAATTCTGAACTGGAAACTTCACCGATAATCCTCCCACTGACCTAGCACATGATCTAATGGAGAAATTGAGGGGTCGCGCCCCTTTGGATTGAAGAAAAAGCTGAAGAAAACTAAGAACTATCGAAGCAGAAGGTTGCGGCGAGGAAGACGCGACGAAGCTGAAAGCTGTGGAGAATTTGATTAAGTACTTAATCATGGACGGCCCAGATTGATTTGAGAAATCCAATGGATGATCTTCATCCGATCTGACCCAAACTTTGATGATGTTGATCAAGGGTCAGGATCTGCCTCGTGGTAGCTCGGATCCTCCAGATGTGCAACGGACAGTCCAGATCAACCTAATCTTTGAATGGACGATCTAGAGCCCTCCGAGCTTGATCTAACGGTTGAATGAGCTATGATTGGGATGAAACCTTCAGATCTTGATCAGAGTGCTTGATCGCCCTAACCCTAGCTCGGATTACTTCAGATGGTTCCGGATGGCTCAGATCTAGCCGCTTTTGAATCGGACGGCCCAGATTAATCCGAAGCTTGATAACTCGATCCGGGCCCACTTCCGACTCAAGTTTGACCCAGTATGCCCTAGGTCCATGAACCTTTCATGCCTACAAAAATAGATCAAAAATTTAGTGGCCAAATAATCCAAATATGTGCAAATTTGCAATTAAGTCCAAAATAAGATGAAGTTCTAAAACCTAGGGTAAATTCACAAGTAAGCAAGTAAAACATGGGTCAAACATGGATTTTAGCAACTAAAATAATCAACAAAATGGTACTTATCAACTCCCTCACACTTAAGCTTGAGCGTCTCGCGAAACTACTAAGTAAGTATCCCCTAGATTTTCTTAAGCATAATTAGAAGCAAATGAAAAGAAATTACCTAAGGTTGTCAATTCTTAAAAATCTAAGCTCTATGGATTAGTATCTCGTCCTTAAATCAACAACTTAGCCTTTTTATCCTTCATGAGTCATTGAGATGAATTTAACTTACTAGCCTTTCAAGGGAAATTTTGGTGGCTCTCTCCTTAAGTTCTAAGTTGATGATGGAAGTGGAGCTCACTCAATCACGCATGCTTCTTGTACTACCATAGGCTTGCTTATTATCTACTCTCCACCATTATTCATGATTAGGATCAACATCTACAAAAACAAATGAAAACATAGAAAATGGTAAAGAGTGGAATAAAAGCCAAGGAAATAGAAAATTGATGGAGTGAAAGACTTGAGTGCTCAAGAATGTTTTCAATGTGCTTTGCCCTCTTTGCAGTCCTCTAGTGAGATCAAAAAGTGTGGCGAAGTCAAACTTGAATAATTCCTTTGATTTGGATGAAGAAAACCCTATTGATCTCAATGTGCCAACTTCCACCTTGCGTGCCAACTTTGTTTCTTTCTTCTCTTTTCTGATTTTTTTTTCTTTCTTTTATCCTCTAGCAAGGTCAGAATGTATTGTAACAAAGCTTTGAATTGGATTTGGGTGAGGGAAACTTCACTTGCTTCATGGTGCCAAAATTCAATGGTGTGCCACTTGGTTTCCTTTGTTTTTCTTGTTTTTTTTTTCCTTCAAATTGTTCTCTCTTTTTTTTCTGGTCAGTCATGTTGTGTCACAATGGAATCAAACTTCATTAAGAGTCATTTCAGATCAGTCTGATTTCTCAAAACAATTTGCATCAATAGTAGTAAAGAGTTTAAATACCTCACTTGAGAGTTTACTTAACTGAATTCTTTTTCTTACTGTTTTTTTTCATAACTGAATTTGTTTCAGCTCTTTCCTCAGTCCTATTCGTAGACTGTCGACTTCCTCCACTTGTGCCAGATTCAATGCTCCAAGATCTCTACATTCGCAGAAGTTACATCACTTATCAGTGGAGAAATTCTGCTCAGCAAGTTGAGACCAAGCCACTGCACTGTTTTTTTTTCTGTCCTGATCTACAAGTCCTAGCAGCCGCAACTTCTTTCAGTTCTGATCAGCAGTGGATGTTCTCATCACCTTTGATGCATTTTCATACTTTATGCCTTGATTCATAGCCTCGGAAAATCTAATTTCAGCTTCAACTTGACACAAATCTGTTTGAATGGAAACATTCCATTCTGATTTTTCTGCTTCAGCTGCATTTTCAGCTCAACTCTTCAACATTTCTGATCTCCAAAATTTCTGCTAACTAGTGAAGAGTTCTGTTCTTAATCCTTGTCAGCACCCTTGCATTTGTTTCAATTCCGAACAGTTCAGCTCAGTTCAGATCTACACAAACTGTTTTTCCCTGTTTGGCACAAACATTTCTGCATTGATTCAGATAATTCCAGCTTCAACTCAGTCTCTACAAGATGTTGCTGATCTTGGCTTCCCAAAATTCCAACTTTACAGTTTTTGATCCAACCCATTTCTGATCCAAAGTGGCAAAAAAAAAATTTCTTTTTGGCACAACTTTTGCTTGGCGTGCCAATTTCCTTTTCATTGCAGATTTTTTTTCTTTTTTTTTCTTTCATTGCGTGCCACTTGGATCTTCAAATTATAATCAAGAATCTAGATCTCCAATTGCTTCCATCTCTCTTGCTCATTCTTGACATCAACTCACTCAAACTCATTCTTGGCACATGGAATTTGCAGAAATTTTTTTTTTCGACATGAATTGCCTCTTTGATACCAAATCTTTCCAAAACACTAGTCACTCGCCCACACTTAAATTTTTGTCCGTCTCGGGCAAAATAGCATTAAGAAATACCCCAAGCAAACAAATCCATAGAAAAATGTGGTTAAGAGTAGGAATAAGGAAAGACAAATAGAATAGACATGATTAGTGCTAAAAATTGACATGGAAGGGTAAACAAATTTATTAGCTTCTATAAATGCTATCCAATCATTGAAATATGGTTTTGAAAGAACCTAAGCAAGTTCTAGACTACAATCACATGTATGTGTCACAAATATAAGGCTAATTCTCACTAGGCAAAAATAATTCATCTCAAGACCTCAATTAAGAATCTAAAGCAAAGTAGTACTCAAGCATCCAAGATTTCATCCATTAGCTCAAACCCTAAGTTTTAACAACCAGATTTAATTTATTTTCAAGAGATTCTAAAATGACATAAAGATAACCTAGAGGGATACATTTATTCCTAATCATGCAAGAAACAAATTTCCAAGAAACTAAGATGGTATCTACAATGACTCCTAGTCATTCTACTCTACTCATGCATTTATTAGCAAGGACTTAATTTAAAAGAAAATTCTAGAAGTCATAAAAGTGAAGGAAAATGCAAGAAGGAACAAACTCCCCTTTATTTCTAGTGGACGGAGTCTATCAAGCAGTAGCCTCCATCGTGGTAGTGGAGGAACATGGGTGGCTGAGAGAATTAGGACTCCCCCACACTTGAACTTTACAGAAAAATGCTCCGGTGGCCGAAGGCGATTTAGGTTCAAGACCCATATAAGAGGTGGAGTGCTTCGAATTAAAGTAAAATCAACTCCTCCTTCTTGATGCCTTTTGAAAGATTTTCCAGGAGGCTGGAGTATGTTCAGATGGAGCACCCACTCCAAAAGTCTTCTGGACCCTGCAAAATAATGTAATACCTCTCTCAAGCGTGCAGGGTAAGAAAGGAATGAAATAATATCAGTCTCTGCATGAAATGTATCCAAAACTGCATAACATCCAATTAAATCAATTTTTGGTATCTCAATGAATTTTTCACAATTATTTCTTACAAAATTTGCATCCAGAAACTCATCACAAACAAAGAAATCAATTTTTGGCACTTCAATAGAAATATCACAATTATTTTCCATCAAGGATGTATCAAGCAATGTGTCACAGCCAATGAAATCAATCTCAGATACCTCCATAAGTTTTTCACATTCAACCTCAACATAAGATATAGCAAGAGATTCATCACAATAAATAACATCAATTTCAGGCACTTCTAAAAATTTATCACAATCCATATCCACAAAAGATGTATCAAGTAATTCATCATAACAAACAACATCAATTATAGTGCCTCTAAAATTTTTTCGCAATCCATATTTACAAGAGATGTATCAAGTAATGCATTACGACCAATGAAATCAATTTTTGGTACCTCTATTGGATTTGCACAAGCAGTTTCTACGCAAGGTATATCAATAAATTCATCATAACCAATAAAGTCAGTACTAGGTACCTTGCTGAATTTTTCTGAACAAAGAGGAGAAATACTTACCTGAGCATGCTGAAGAATACCTGGAGGTTCTACAAGAGTAGATGTATCCGTGTTCTCCTCCTGATCATGTTCGAGCTCCACTTCAGGTTCAGGTTCTGGTGGACACTCAACTAAAGCAGGTGATCCTTGGGTTCTTGCTTCCACCATGCAAGTCCCTACACTTTCTGGTTCATCCTCTGAATCTTGTGGTGGTCCCTGGGGCTTAGTGCAATCCCCTACACCTGTGGAATCATCCCCCGTGCATGTTTCCTCTGTAATATCTGCAACAACAATATCAGAAAAATTAGGACCATCAATAATACTATCATCACAAAATAAAAGTCTAGAATCGTCCTGTGGAGCTTCAGTTTCTTCTTCTTGAGCTGAAAAATTTGGAAATGAATTTTGAACAAGAATCTCCGGAGGGATGCATGCTGTTGGTGCCCTGATTTTAATGATTTCTTCTTCTTCTTCCACCAAATGTGCAAGATCACTTGAAGAAGGACTTGGCCATGTACTAGGGTCACCTTGAACTGATATAAACCAACTCCGTGGCCCTCAGAATTAAGAGTAGCTTGAGAAGATAATTGTCCTGATTCTTGGGCTTGCCTTTGTTTCATTTGATGAACTAACTGTTCCAATTGTCTTCCACAGTTTTAAAGCCTTTGTTGTTGTTGTTGTTGCCAAGATTGTTGTTGTTGTAAAATATGTTGAAACATTTCTTCCAGCCTTTGTTGTTGAACCTCACCCTCATTAGGATTCTCAAAGCCTCCTTGATTATTGTGGAACTCCTGTTGGACTTGACATGTAGCATAAGGCTGCTCAAAACTGTAAGTAGGCTGTGAAGTCTGAAATTGAGACTGTGGGGGTTGATAAGATGGTTGAATAGGCTGATTAAATTGCTGAAAAGTTGGTTCACCATTTGGTGGAGATGGCTGAAAATTATGATTCTGGAATTCTTGGATCTGAGGTTGAAATTGTGGTGGTGAAAACTCAAATTGAGTGGGCTGAAAATTCTGATTTGGTTGCTGAAAATTCTGGTTGCAGGGGTGAAATTGCTGTGGAAATTGACATGGTTGCTGGAAATTCGAATTAACTTGGTACCCTTGTTGAATTCCTTGAAAAGGTGATTGATCTTGTTGATAGGGTTGCTGAAATTGGTGCTGGAATTGCTGAAATTGGGGCTGAAAACTCTGGAATAGTGGCTGCCCAATCTGAGTTTGTTGGAAATTTGGTTGACTTGGCTGAAAATCTTGATGAAATTGTTGGAATAGCGGTTGAAATTGCTGTGGTGGCTGCTGGAATTGTTGTGGTTGCTGGAATTGTTGTAATGGTGGCTGAAAAAACTGATTTGGTTGCTGAAAATTCGAATAGGGCTGTTGAAAATTCTGATTTGGTTGCTGAAATTGCTGGAAAGGCTGAAATTGTGGCTAGAATTGCTGAATTTGAGGCTGAGGTGGCTGAAATGTAGGCTGAATCGGTCGCTGGTCAGTAGATGAATGCGCTTTATTTCTTTGTTGGTATTCCAACACCTTACACCAACATTTCAACTCCATCAATGCCTCTTTTATCTCTGATTGTTCCGTTGAAAACATTTTGATGTCCTGATCTGAAAACATTTTGATCTTACAGCCCTGTCACAAAACAAACAAGAAAAACGACAGCAACCGTATACAAAAGATAAAGCACAAGAAAATAGAATCAAATGATATGCCCATAAGCACACAAGCAAAAATCAAACAAATCAACTAGTTACTTCCCCGGCAACGGCGCCAAAAATTTGATGCCCTCAAAATAGATGTCACGAAAGTGTGGGTCTCAAATTTAGATATTTATAAAAAGCTGGAAACCCTTTTTGCAATCAAAATATAAAAACGTAGTAAAGGGGCCACATGTCGTATTTTTCCTGGGGACTAGTTGAGGTTGTTTGATTCGAGCTCGTGTTTATGTGTCGTTGATATTTTGGGTTTCAAATTAAAATCTGGATTTTGGGTTGCAATCAAGAATGAAATCACAATAAAAAGAAAGGAAACTTAACTATTGAACTTAACAAGTGATAGCAAGTTTTAACTCAACCAATGGACCATTTAATCCACTAAAGCAAGTAATCAATTTTGGAAAATGAATCTGACTTCAAATTGCAAAACAAATGCTAAGCAATAAAACAACACAGCAGCTGACTTTCGATCGAAACTAATGCAACGGCTTGCTTCCAAAATCAAACTCAAAACAGACCAAATACAAAGCAACCTAAAAACAATTCACTACAAATTCAATCCCGAGATTTGACTTGATACCAAGATTGATACGAACTTGTAAGCAGTAAAAACTGATGTGCCAAGAGCTGATAGTAAATGCACAAATCTGAAGAGAGCAATTCAGAAATAGAATGTGCAGAAATTAACCCAATTGATGTGCAGAAATGGATCCAATGCAAAACAAGATGTGCAGAATTCAACTGAACTCTACAAAATCCAACTGACATGCGAGAATGAATGAGATCTCAGGAATCAGCTCAAGCAACTTGGATTGCAAACGAACTGCAGAGTTCAGAGAACACATTGAATGCAGAAATGAAGACTGATGACAATTCGGAACTGATACAATGCAAAACTTCAGAACACCCGACTGAAACACAAGCTAAAGTCAATCAGTTTGTTAAGGTTTAGTTTAATAAATAATTCAGAGATTATGAAACTGATACTCAGCGGAAACAAACTTATCAATTCAGAAACGTTGTAGAAACATGACACAAACAAAAACTACAGAATTGCAGAAATAACTGCAGAATTTCAAGAACTTTGAGGCAGGAATGCAGCTACGAATTGATTTCAAAATTAACCCAGCAGCTGGTGTGAAGCAAGTGGATGTGAAGTAGGCGAATCGGGTGCAGACTTTAGCAGTCAATAAATGCAGAAACTAACTCAATTGAAACAAACTTGCCGAAACCAATCATGATGTGCAAAAATGAAATGGATAACTTGCAGAAATTCAGATTCGCAGTTGAAAAGAAACAAACCTATGCGAGCTTAAGTCGAGTGCACTAATTCAAATTCAGAATAAGATTCACTAAGCTAGAACTCACTTGAAACAAATTCAGGACTGATAAACCTACTTACACAATTGGAAACTAAAGCTGCAGAAATTGAAAAGTTGATACGCAAGCTGTAACAGGGATACAAACTGATACGCAAAGATTTAAGTAGAAAATAACTGAGATTAAAAGCAATTATCCACTAGACAAGCTTCCTAAACTAATTGACTTGAAGGATATAAACCTAATTAACAGAAACAATTAAGAAACGAAATCTAAGTGCTGATACAGAAAATTCGAAACTGAAATTGAGTGCAGAAATAAAATTACAGCTAAACACTTTGAAAATTAACAAGTAAACTAATCCTCAATCACTCCATAGCTCAAGTACTCCTTGTTCGTCACGCAAGGGTGAGCCTCGAACCCGTAAGCTCAACAAATCAGTGAGAAAACTCAATCTGCGCTTGAATTCAGCTCAACTCTGCTCAATCTGAAATCACCATCTGATTCCCTTGATTCAACTGTGTCCGCGTGCGATGGTGAGTTGTAGATGATCCAAGCAATCCAGGGAACCCCTCATGAACTACTCGGGTGGAAGGAAGTGGAGCACAGCCGATCAAAAGCCAGCAAATGGCAGAGCTGAGGAAACCTCTCCCAGCTCTGTTTCTTGGGCAATTCTGAACTGGAAACTTCACCGATAATCCTCCCACTGACATAGCACATGATCTAATGGAGAAATTGAGGGGTCGCGCCCCTTTGGATTGAAAAAAAAAAGCTGAAGAAAACTAAGAACTATCGAAGCAGAAGGTTGCGGCGAGGAAGACGCGACGAAGCTGAAGGCTGTGGAGAATTTGATTAAGTACTTAATCATGGACGGCCCAGATTGATTTGAGGAAATCCAACGGCTGATTTTCATCCGATCTGACCCAAACTTTGATGATGTTGATCAAGGGTCAGGATCTGCCTCGTGGTAACTCGGATCCTCCAGATGTGCAACGGACAGTCCATATCAACCTAATCTTTGAATGGATGATCTAGAGCCCTCCGAGCTTGATCCAACGGTTGAATGAGCTCTGATTGGGATGAAACCTTCAGATCTTGATCAGAGTGCTTGATCAGCCCTAACCCTAGCTTGGATTGCTTCAGATGGTTCCGGATGGCTCAGATCTAGCCGCTTTTGAATCGGACAACCCAGATTAATCCGAAGATTGATAACTCGATCCTAGTCCACTTCCGACTCAAGTTTGACCCAGTATGCCCTAGTCCATGAACCATTCATGCTTACAAAAATAGATCAAAAATTTAGTGGCCAAATAATCCAAATATGTGTAAATTTGTAATTAAGTCCAAAATAAGAGGATGTTCTAAAACCTAGGGTAAATTCACAAGTAAGCAAGTAAAACATGGGTCAAACATGGATTTTAGCAACTAAAATAATTAACAAAATGGTACTTATCACTAATCCCAGCGACTATTGTTGTACATTTTCCATCGATTTGCAATTGGAGGTAGAAAAAATTGAACGTAAACATTCTATTTTGATTGGATAATGATTGATCTACAATTTTTTTTTCTTTTCTCGTGCTCGCAATGAATCAATGTTTCATCTTAAACAAAGTCATTCTCGTAAAGATTCATATGATTCTACTAACTGCACTTTATTTTGTTTATAAATAAAATAATTTTTTTCTTCAAAAAGGTGTTATAGATGATTTCTGCTTGCTTTTCCTACTACAAGTTCTATTGTCTGTGACTTGATTTTATGATTCAAACACTTTTCTTTCCTTGCCAAAATTATGATTTTGGCTTAGTAAAATTGCCTTTTTGTTTATTGCTCAGTTCAAATTGCAAAATTTGAAGTGAAACAATATTTGAAAATTTTTAGGTCTAGTGATATTTTTATTTTCTCTTATAAATAGGTTAGATATAGACCCATATCAAGCTCACGTTGGCCCTGATATAGTTCCATTCCGGGCCCAACGTGGGCCTGATATATACCATATTAGGCCCATGGTTCTTCTGTTGGTTAAGACACTTAGCTAAATTTTAAACACTATGGAGCCCACATTATACAAGCATGCAAATAAAAAAAAGGAAAGAGAAGAGAGGAAAAGAAAGAAAAGAAAATAATACGAAAAATTAGTTTTGTCATAAGAGTATAATGAGAAAATAATATAATTGAGTGTGCTATTTGGTAAACATGAAAGTAATGTGCGCCTTTTGGTCAATTCACAAGCATACTAATGAGAGTAGATTTGATACCTTTTTATCATCGTTTTCACACTCATTCACTTATTTTCACATTTACGTTGTTATACATCTTTCTTAGCTTTTATCAGCATATTTCATATTTCTAGTTCGGAGATCTATTTTTCTCCTATTTTCAGCGTTTTGGAGCTAAACGAACAAGAAAATGATCAAAACAGAGCAAGAAGACCAACAAGACTGGTCGTGGCCCTGGAGGCTTGACCCCTATAGCTTCCATGGCCGGCCCGGGCCCCTTGGCGTGACCCGTGCACTTCTTCAGTCAAGGTTATGTCCCTAGCACAACCATACAAGCTATCAGGACAAGGTCGTACCCCACGACACGGCTCGTGCCTCACTGCTCAGATTTGGCCGTGCCACCCAAGCACAGCTCTGCTCCGGTCGTGTGCCCCTTTCAAGGCCTAGCCATGCCAACTAGGCACGACAATTGCTCAAGTCGTGCCTTGTTTGTCTAGAGTGGCATGGCCAGGTCGTGCCACCCAGCACGATCGTGCCCAAGCCGTGTCGTTCCAACCGGGTGTGGCACGGCTGGGCCATGCCACAGGGCCGTGTTAGGGCAGCAGATTTGGTAATAAAAGGGGATTGCCTCCCTTTGCTTGAGGAGAAAGTTTTCTCTTTGTGGGGGAACCATCTTTAGGCTCTCCCCCACCATTCTGGCGATTTCCGAAGACTCCAAGACATCTCTAACGATCCCCCATCTCCGTGAAGACTTGGATTGGATCCAAAGACTCGACTTTAAGAACGAATAAGCTTCTTCATCTGTTTCTCTAGATTTGCTTGTGAAGCTTTTTATTTTTGAGTCTTTGTACTTCTCTCCATATCTTGTGAGTAGATCTCCGCATGTTCTGGGGCTAGGAAGTAGATATGATGTGTATTTGATATAAACTCCATGGTTTGTATAATAGCCTTGGATTGATGACATGGTTTGGAACATATCTTATTTAATAATTCAATAAATGTTTTACTCTTATTTGCCATGAGTGTATACTTATTATTGTATTGATTGAGTGGATTGTGGGGATCAATGCCCATTAAGGGTAAGATTCTCAAGGTTGTATGCCCAAGAAGCCCTCCGTGACAAGGGTATCCTTTTAACCAAACAACCTTGAGCACTTCCTTGACTTGAACATTGTGTCTACACAAGAATAGATCTAACCTCAACTCAATGGGTCTCCCCTAATCCTATGTTAGGAGATAACTTATGTAATTTAGGATCATATGACCGGGGAACCTTAGAAATAAGGGAAAACCTTTAACCGAATATCCTATGTTACCTTGCTTAACTAATAACACTAGATAGCCAATAGGGAAGGTACTCCAGTGTAAAGTTGCAACCCACACTGATAATCTAGTTAGACTAAACCATAGAGGCCAAGGTATTATCAACCCATGGAACATCAAAGACCATCACATAGAAACCTATATCCTAGGGCATTCCCTTCTCATAGTCTTTCTTCCCTAAGAGTCTAGACTGTAAGTACCCCAGGTTGATTTTGAAATGGTCAACCGATTTAAGTTAGGTCCTGATATTTTTAATCCCTCTGTCTAAGTGTACAGGAACTTAGGAGCGGAGGAAGTCGAGCATAAGACGTAGTGGATGAGAAGGATTACACAAGAAAGTGAGCCGACGAGCTATTTGCATCCGAGGGATGCGAAAGCTGCGGAAGAGTACACCGGTGAAGCGAGAAGAACGTGCGCGACGTCCGAGGGACGAGAAGCTGAAAGGAAGGACGCTCGAGGGACGAAAGGTCGGAGTCGGGTTCGGGTGAGCCTAACTCCAGTTGGCCAGAAATCACCCAAGAAGACCATAAATCAAGATAGAGACTGATCAGCAGCTGCTGACCTAAACCAGTCTCAGGCGCCCATATGCATATGGGTGCCCGGGGTCTCGGGCGCTCGAGCACTCGGGTGCCCCTGTGTATACAGGCGCCCGAGAGGCTATTTTATCAACAAATCTAGTCGTTTGCGATCGTTGCGCTGCGAATAACTCTCAGGCCACATGTCAAGCGCCCTGGAGCACTCAGGCGCCCTAATACTTCCACGTCAACAAACGGATAAGTTTGTCCGGGGCTATAAATAGGCATCTAGAGCTCAATTTCAATTCACTCATTCATCTCAAGCATTAGCAAACAAGTTCTGCATAGTTTTCATTTCTTTTTCTGAGCTTTTTCTTGTGTAAGAGGCTTCTTCGCCCAAAGGAGTTTATTTAGGAGATACGAGCTATATTATGCCTTGGATTAGCAACCACCCTGGTTGCAAACCAAGTAAAATTCCAACTGCCTCTTTCTTTTAAGTTTGCTATATTTTTAATGTTATTTATTATTTACGTTAACTAACAAACATCTTTGTTTAAGACGAATCAAAAGATAGAGTTTTCTATTTTCAAGGACAATTCACCCCCCTCTTGCCGACCTTCGATCACCGTCAATTAGTATCAGAGCAAGGACACTTCAGAATGACTAACCGCCGTCTGAAACAATCTATAAAATGGTTGGACCAGTCATCTACCCGCCAATATTCGAGAGGGAGTTTGTGAATTGGAAACCCAAGATGCAGATATTTTTCAAAACAGATTTCGATTTATTGTTAATCATGAAAAATAGTTTTGAAGTTCCCAAAAACGCCGATGACAAACCCAAAGACGAAAGCCTTTGGACAAAGAAGGAACAAACAGACTTCGTAGCAAACGGGAAAGTAAAATTTTATCTGCTAGCCGTTCTACCGTCACAAGAAGTCAATCGAATCGGGACCTATGCATCAGCAAAAGACCTCTGGGAAAACTTCTTGGAGTTGGACGAAGGAACCTCGGAAGCAAAGTTGGCACGACGAGACATCCTTCAAAACCAACTCACCAACCACCAGAAGGAAGAAAGAGAGACGGTGGCGCAGCTACAGGCAAAGATAAAAGAATTGATCACCGAACTCACGAATCTCGGGGAAACGGTAACTAATCGAGATGCTTAAAGGTATGCGTTAAACGCGTTTCAAAGAACCCCGGAGTAGACGTCTATAATAGATTCTTATTATATCTCCTAGAACTTAAAGGTAAGTACTCTAGAAAAGTTATTTTGTACTTTAGAACTTTACGAGTCTTGATGTGCAGGAAATGTAAGAAAAACAGGCAACCTCGCACTGAGCACGAGAAGGATCTAACATGATGAGGAGTCATCAGAAAATGATGAAAACGCAACGTATATGGTAAGAAAGTTGTCTAAATATTTTAAAACTAAAAAATTTAATAAGGTGCAGGGTAAGAAGCAAAGGAAAATCCACTACAACAACTGCAACGAAGGACATGTGAAGGAAAACTGCCTTAAAGGGAAGATAAAGGAAAAGGGGCACCAAAGACAAAGGAAAAGGGGCATCAAAGGCAAAAACCCACAACATAAAGGCGACATGGGACGAATATTCATCGGAAGACTCAGATATTGAGGAACACGCTAGATTTACTCTGATGACATCATACCAAGAAGATGAGAGCATCAATGATGGGAGAGTCACGTCAAAGGACAACAACGACGAAGGGGGAGCTTCGAATTTTAGAAATGATATGGTAAGTGATGTATGTCTTCTACCTCCTGACCAACTATATTCTGATATAAAACAAATGACAAAATTCATGTGTAAACTAAACAATAATAATGTAGAATTAAAAAGAAAATTATCTTCATCATGTCTATTGGAAATGTATGATAAGTTAAAATGTGAAAATGAAAATTTGAAAGTTCAAATTGAGAAATTATAAAATAACTATGCATGTTCAAATTATTCTAGAAATTCAAAAATTAGATATTATGATAAATTTAATTGGTATTTTAGATTTCAAAGGGGTCAAATTATAAAAATTCTTAAATCATATATTCCATCTAAGTTTTTGATAAACCATGTTGGTAAAAATTTATATTGGGTTCCTAAATACATCTTAAAATGATAGTTTTTTTTGAAATAGAGATTAAAATTATTTTCATAATTAATGTCTTATCTTGTTAAATATTTTTCTGATAACTATAAATTTTTTTTTAAGTTTGTCTTGTTCCATCTATAGATTTTTTTTTACAAATAAAAATTTAACATGATTTTCTGGTTGAAAATGTTTTTAAGTTTCAAAAATTTAGAAAATTATTTTCACATTAACAATTTTTTTGGAAATAATTCTTTGAAATTTTAACTTTTATAAAAATTTGATAAATTTTGAAATAAAAATAAATTTTTAAAAATGATTTTCAAAATTAGACTTAATATTTTTAAAAAAATTTTAAGCAAATTTGAAAACTTAGATTTTCTGGACACTATTTATTGTGTTAAAAATTTAATATTCTTCCCTTAACCTTTTAAGTTCTTTTTTGATATTATCAAGGGGAAGAATAGTATGTTAAGGGATAGACATTAATTTTTTTAAAAAATTAAGTGCTTACATTGTTATATATTAATTCATATTTTATTTATGTTTGTTTCCCCTAACTTAACTCGGGTTAATACGCATCAAAAAGGGAAATATTATAAGTACCCTAGGTTGGTTTTGATGTGATCAACCGATTTAAGTTAGGTCCTGATATTTTTAATCTCTCTGTCTAAGTGTGCAGGAACTTAGGAGCAGAGGAAGTCGAGCGTAAGATGCAGTGGATGAGAAGGATTGCACGGAGAAATGAGCCGATGAACTCAGTGCATCCGAGAGACGCAGAAGCTACGGAAGAGTACACCGGTGGAGCGCGAAGGACGTGCGCGACGTCCGAGGGACGAGAAGTCGGAAAGGAACGCTTGAGGGGCGAAAAGCCGGAGTTCGGGTGAGCCTAACTTTGGTTGGCCAAAATGTTGGGACCGGGTGCATGTTGACACGGATACGGGTTCGTAATTTTAAAATTAATTACGTGCAGCGGAAGGTTTAACATAAATAATTTCTCAAATTATTTAACCACACATCTAAGCATGCAACTTTATCTTGTGTAGACATGATCATATATTTAAACTAATTTACTTAATACCTCGCGTAACTCGAAGGAAGGGACGAGATCCAACCGTAAGCATCCCTCGAAAGCTCCGCCTCTATTCGCGTCCACGCCGAGTATCTTCGGGATGACTTCGCAACGCCACGAGTTTCGTGTTCTCGAGAACTACTAGATTCTCCGAGAACGCGACAAGAAAACCAAGAGAGAAGTAATCACATCGGAAAAACTCACTACCAAGGTTGGCCGGAATCACAATTCCGACGTGAAGGAGGAAGATGACTTGCGCCCAATCCCAAGGTGATAATGGTCGGAGAGGAAGATCGTCCCAACGGAAGAACTTTGTCGCTTCGGTGCTTCTCCTTGTGCTCACGGCAAGAAGAAGGGAGAAGAGCCTTGTGGCCGGCCAAGAGAAAGAAGGGAGGAGAGGGAGAGAGCCCAGGCAAGAAACTTCGATTGATTTCCAAGCCTTGCCTTGGGTCCTTTATATAGTGGTCTCTCAACCGCCAAGTCTCTTTTTTCTTATGGAATAAATTTTCTATGACTTATTCTATCATGCCAAGTTTTATCATATTTTA
Source organism: Boesenbergia rotunda (assembly GCA_024364735.1). Taxonomy (NCBI): domain Eukaryota; kingdom Viridiplantae; phylum Streptophyta; class Magnoliopsida; order Zingiberales; family Zingiberaceae; genus Boesenbergia; species Boesenbergia rotunda. The sequence goes on along the minus strand of JAGFNQ010002195.1, from coordinate 277,325 downwards.
ATTCATGATAAAAACCAACCAAGTCTCCTTTTTCTTATGGAATAAATTTTCTTATCATAGTAAATCAATCCATGATTGATTTTATAAAATAAAATAAACCAATCCATGGTTCATTTTAATTTCCATGAAAAATAAACCAAATCTTGGTTTATTATATAAAAATTTATATCATCCAAAATTTTATAAAACAAACCACTCTTGGTTTATTTTATAAATTGAACCAAAAACTTGGTTCTCTCCCTTTGTTGTGGTCTTTGATTTATTATAAATTTTTTATAAAACAAACCAACTCTTTGGTTTATTTTAATTCATGATAAAATAATCCCATGGATTATTTTAAGCTTATAATAAAGCATACCACCTTGGATCAAATCCCTTAATGAATTAAACTTATTTAATTCACCCATTAAGTCTTTAAAAGACTTAGTCATTCTATGCTTCTGATGCGTCTGAAATAAATTCAGTTTTGACTAATCGTTTGGCTCAACCAAACTTAATCTCTCTTGATTGGAAAATCCAATTTTCAACTCGTTTTAAATCCCTCGGATTACTCGTAGTGCGTGTGACTAAATAGGCTTTCGATTAGTTGGTCGTCTATAATTAATCAATTAATTATAGAACGATCATGAGTGGCACCTAGTAGTACATCATGATCCCCAATTAATCGAAAGATCAACGGTTGACCTCAGAAACAATTCTGAAACCCTTCAGTAACTATAATGAATCGTGTCACATTCCCTTCACCATCTTATACCCACTTGGTTCAGGACATAGTCTATGTGTGTCAGTCCCCACTAGGCTGACTACGTCACACCTAGCCTAAGTAACGTTTTCTCGTCCTACGGAATCTAATTACTCTCATGTATTTAAGAGATTCAGACTCTGAACATGTCATGCTCTGGCCAGAGGCTTCGAGTAACAATCCGACGATAGGCCTTGGGTATACATCTCCTCGCAAGGAGTGGTGAATCCTTTTAGGTTGTTCAAACATCTTCGGGCACTTCGACTTATACCCAATCATCCTGGGTCCACACCTCCTTGGAGATGCTTGCTTAAGATGTCAAAGTATAAGTCTCCATGACCAAGATGACTTGAACACCCCAAGTCAAAGGAACATCGCACTTAAGCTGCAGTAAGAACTTCATTGACATATCTATATATAGACTACCATATGAAGTTTTACAGCCAGTCACTCCAATGAACTAGTTCCCTTAACTAGCATTCATGTTTAACTCCGGACATCCCAATGTCACCAGCCAGTCAGAATCAGCTGATTAGAGAATAACTCATGCTAGTCTCAACAGAATTGATAGTGTCTGTATTTATCAATTCATCGACTAGGGACAATTTCAATACTTCACAATTGCACATGTAGAAATAATCACTAGCTGTGAATTCATCACAAATTCTCTCATGCTGTGAATTGTATTGCGGACATTCAGTAAATGAGTTTATGATCTCAATCAAATACATAAACATGTATACTCAAATAGTGAATATTCATTTATTAAAATAAATGATTACAATCATAAGGCGATTGTCTTAGGACACTTTTCTCATATCACTAACAAACTCCCACTTGGCCTAATGCCAATCGCTACAGTATCCAATACCACAGGCTATAACATGACCCTCAAACTTGCTTTGAGGCAAGGCCTTAGTTAAAGGATCCGCTAAATTCCTTTCAGTGGGAATTTTCTCAATTAGTATATCATTCCTACTTATAATCTCTCTGATCAGATGACAGCGGCGAAACACATGTTTGGATCGCTGATGAGACCTTGGTTCCTTCGCTTGTGCAATAGCTCCATTGTTGTCGCAATAAACCGGTATTACTTCATCAATGGTTGGAACCACACCAAGTTCTGAGACAAACTTCTTGATCCAGACTACTTCCTTTGCTGCTTCCGAAGCTGCAATATATATTCCGCTTCCGTGGTAGAATCCGCTACGGTGTCTTGCTTGGAACTCTTCCAACATATTGCACCTCCATTCAAAATAAATACGTATCCGGACTGAGATTTGGAGTCATCCTTATCTATCTGGAAACTGGCATCTGTATACCCACGTATTATCATATCACCTTCTCCATATATTAGGAACACATCCTTAGTTCTTCTTAAGTACTTGAGGATTGTCTTGACAGCCGCCCAATGATCCATTCCTAGATCAGACTGGTATCTGCTTGTGACGCTCAGAGCATACGATACATCGGGCCTAGTACATAACATAGCATACATGATAGATCCTATCGCGGATGCATAAGGAATCTTATTCATGCAAATCCTCTCGTCTTCTGTGCGCGGACACATAGACTTCGAAAGGATGATCCCATGCCTGATGGGAAGGTAACCTTTCTATGATTCCGACATGCTAAACCTTTCTAGCACTCGGTCTATATATGTAGACTGCGAAAGACCAAGCAACCGTTTTGATCTATCTCTATAGATTCTAATCCCAAGGATATAGGTTGCTTCTCCCAGGTCTTTCATGGAGAAAGTTTTGGACAACCAAATTTTAACTGACTGTAAGACTGATATATCGTTTCCTATAAGTAATATGTCATCGATATATAACAATAGGAATACGACTGCACTCTCACTAACCTTCTTGTACACACAATGTTCGTCAGGATTTTGTGAGAAATCAAACTCTTTGATTGTCTCATCAAAACGGATGTTCCAGCTCCTGGATGCTTGCTTTAATCCATATATGGATCGCCGAAGCTTGCATACTTTGGTTTTATTAACCGATGTGAAACCTTCAAGTTGTATCATGTATACATCCTCAAGCAGGTTTCCATTAAGGAAAGATGTTTTCACATCCATTTGTCATATCTCATAATCATAATGAGTTGCTATGGCCAGGAGCATCCGAATGGATTCAAGCATAGCTACTGGCGAATAGGTTTCGTCATAATCAATTCCTTGTTTCTGACGATATCCTTTTGCCACTAATCTAGCCTTAAAGGTAACAACATTACCTTCCATGTCGGTTTTCTTCTTGAAAACCCACTTGCACCCTCTGGGCTTAATCCCTTCAGGTGGGTTAACCAAGTCTCATACTTGATTTTCGTACATGGAATACATTTCCGACTTCATGGCTTCAAGTCATTTATCCCTTTCTGAATTTTTCAGAACATCTTCATAACTGATAGGTTCGTCATCGTTAATGAGTAACACATCGTTCGATTCAATTATGAGAAATCCGTATCTCTCTGGAATATTGCGTGTCCTATCAGACCTACGAAGAAGTGGTGTTGTTTTAGGTTCAACTGATAGCTCATCATTATGAGTTATTGGTTGTGGGTCTAGAATAGGTGTCTCTGTAATGTCTATTGGAGTTTCTTGAACTTCTTCAGGTTCAATGCTACTCCCACTATTTTCTTGTAAAAGGAATTCTTTTTCTAGAAATACAGCATGCCTTGAAATAAACACCTTTTGTTCCAAGGGATGATATAATTGGTAACCTTTCGTTTCCTTAGGGTATCCAATAAATAGACATTTATCAGACTTAGCATCCAATTTGTCTGATACAGTCCGCTTTACATAAGCAGGACAACCACATATTTTTAGGTGAGATAAATGAGGTTTCTTACTATTCCACGTCTCATATGGAGTAGTAGAGACTACCTTGGTCGGGACTCTGTTTAGCAAGTAAACAGCTGTCTTAAGCGCATAGCCTCAAAAGGATTTTGGAAGAGTTGCATGATTCATCATAGATCTAACCATGTCCATCAAGGTTCGGTTATGCCTCTCAGATACACCATTATGCTGTGGTGTATATGGCGAAGTCTATTGAGACAATATCCCATTGTCCCTAAGATAATCTTGAAACTCTTGACTTAAGTATTCACCACCCCGATCGGATCGAAGTATCTTAATACTTTTGCCAAGCTGTTTCTCTACTTTACTTCTGAACTCTTTGAATTTCTCAAAAGCTTCAGATTTGTGTTTCATTAAGAACACATACCCGAATCGTGAGTGATTATCGATAAAGGTAATGAAGTAGCTATAGCCTCCTTGTGCAAGAGTTGACATTGGTCCACATACATCAGTATGTATTAGACCAAGCAATTCTCCCACTGGTTTACCTTTTTCGAAAAAGGATAATTTGGTCATCTTGCCTTTTAAGCATGATTCGCATGTATCAAATGAACCAGGTTCAAATGATTCCAGAATTCTACATCGGTGTAATTTGGTCATGCGTTTCTTGCTTACATGGCCAAGACGACAATGTCACGTATAGGAGTCTATTTGATTATCTATTCGAGCACGTTTGTTGCTAACTTCGATATTGAAAACGTCACCGGATAAATCTAACGTGTAGATATCATTGCATAAAGTTCCGGTCCCATAAAGAACACCATTTAAAGTTATGTAACAGCAATTGTTACTAAAATTTAAATGGTAACCCTTTTCATTCAAGCATGAAATAGATACAATGTTATTTATTAACGAAGGAACAAAATAACAATTATCCAATTCTAAGACAAGTCCAGTAGGGAGCTTTAGCAAATATATTCCGATGGCAATAGCAGCAATCTTTGCTCCATTTCCAACTCGCAAATTCGCTTCTCCCTTGACGAGTCTTTTTCTATTCCTTAGCCCCTGTATGTCATTACATATATGTGAGCTACACCCAGTATCAAGTACCCAGGTGTACGAGGAAATAGAGTGACATTCAATAACGAAGATGCCTGAAGAGGATGGGGCATCGGATGCCTTCTTCTTCAAGGACTCAAGATAAACCTTGCAGTTTCTTCGCCAGTGACCCTCCTTGCTGCAGTGATGGCAAGTGTCTTTTGGTGCATTTTCAATCCTTTTGGCGTTAGTTAACTTATTGGTGTCCAAAATGAAACGCAAATTCAGAGAAGACATGATCAGGTGATTATCCTAGAAATACAAATTGAGGTTATGTGATGAGAATGATAAAGAATGCATCAATATACATTAATTAAATCCTATTTATTTTTCGAATTGAATAACCCCTTTTATCAATTCGGGAGATCGTAGGAACATCTCCAAATAGGTTGATATCCAACCATAGATAAGAACAACCATAGCTGGAGTCCATCTTAGCTATGAAGGTAGGTAATTATACTGATTACATATTACACATATGTAACTATCACATTATGCTATCAACCAATTGAATGTTTGCATATATCATTGAGTTGTTAACTCATTAACAAGTATGCAACAATATACATAGCACCCAACTGCACCTCTCTTTACATCGACCTTGGCTGTGGCACAACAAATCGATGCTCCAAGCTTAAGGCTGACCCATTAATCAAGAAATAGTTTTAATATGGTTGGAGCTCATTCAACCGTTTAGTCAGGCTTGGATGTGTCCAACAACCAAAACTAAGGATTGACCTCTGACTCCAACTATATTAATCATAAACTAATTCCATGGATTGAACATGTTGAGGTTCAAGCCGGGCATGGATGTGTCCATCAACCCAAACGAGAAACAAAACTCCGGTTCTAACCATATTAATGGAAGGTGTTGGCCTTAATATTTTGTAAGGGGTTTTGGGTCTCATCTTTTTCTTTTAAGTACATTCATGACATATAATTATGTCATGTACTAACGATTTCCTTAATAAAGTATGTATGTGACTTAATTTATCAAGTCTCATTAATTGAATTAGGAACCGGATTTTCTAATTCTAATTTCATACTTTATTCAAGGAATTGTTTTTGGGAAACAATTTCCTAAATTATCATAATCAATTTCGGAATTAATATGTTTAAGACTTTGATTTCTCTAAATCAAATCTTATTAAATTAAGAGACAGATTCCCTTAATTCAACCACATATTATTTTCATAAAAATCTTATTTAAGGAAATATACTCTATAGGAAACAATTTTCCTAATTAATTTTGGAGACAATAATATGTAAGAGCATCACCTCATAAATCAAATAAGAAATTATCGTTTGAGAATCACCTCAAAAATTTCCAAGATTTGATCACATATTTTATTTATGGAAAATTAATATCAATAACTTAATTTGGACGGCTCCCCGAGGCTCAATCCAGAATAAGAATTTATTGATAATATAATTTGGACGGCTCCCCGAGGCTCAATCCAAATTAAACATTTGACAGTTTAAATTTAATTTAGGAAATTTAATTATAACAACTAACTTTAAATTGGACGGCTCCCCGAGGCTCAATCCAAAATAAAGAATTTTGTAAATAATTTAATTTTCAATAATGAATTTAAATACCAATTAATATTCCTATAATTTGTCTAGACTTTCTTGAAAGAAAGTGTCCAAAATTGCGAGCTTTCCATAAATGGAAAGTTTCCAAAAATAAAAGGTTTTCAGAATAATTGTAAGTTTCTAGTACAAAGAAAACTTACGTTTTTCCAAAATTGGAAATTTTCCAAAATAGGAAATTTCCAAAATTAGAAAGTTTTCAAAAATGGAAAGTTTTCGTAATTATCATAAAATTTCAGAAACAGAGGTATTTCAAAAGTTTACGAAATTTCATGAGGATTTCCAAACCTTGAAATTCCTAAATCAGAAATTTACCATAATTGGGAAGTTTCCATAATTGAAAAATCTTCCAAAATTGAGATCATGACAAAGTTTTCCGCAAAAATAATTATATGATTATGTCGAACACTAACCGGCTCTGATACCACTGTTGGGACCGGGTGCATGTTGACACGGATGCGGGTTCGTAATTTTAAAATTAATTACGTGCAGCGAAAGGTTTAGCATAAATAATTTCTCAAATTATTTAACCACACATCTAACATGCAACTTTATCTTGTGTAGACATGATCATATATTTAAAATTTTGCAGAAACGTAAACCAATTTACTTAATACCTCGCGTAACTCGAAGGAAGGGACGAGATCCAACCGTAAGCGTCCCTCGGAAGCTCCGCCTCTATTCGCATCCACGCCGAGTATCTTCGGGATGACTTTGCAAAGCCACGAGTTTCGTGTTCTCGAGAACTACTAGATTCTCCAAGAACGCGACAAGAAAACCAAGAGAGAAGTAATCACATCGGAAAAACTCACTACCAAGGTTGGCCGAAATCACAATTCCGGCGTGAAGGAGAAAGATGACTTGCGCCCAATCCCAATGTGATAATGGCCGGAGAGGAAGATCATCCCAACGGAAGAACTTTGTCGCCTCGGTGCTTCTCCTTGTGCTCACGGCAAGAAGAAGGGAGAAGAGCCTTGTGGTCGGCCAAGAGAAAGAAGGGAGGAGAGGGAGAGAGCCCAGGCAAGAATACTTCGATTGATTTCTAAGCCTTGCCTTGGGCCCTTTATATAGTGGTCTCTCAACCGCCAAGTCTCATGATAAAAACCGACCAAGTCTCCTTTTTCTTATGGAATAAATTTTCTTATCATGGTAAATCAATCCATGATTGATTTTATAAAATAAAATAAACCAATCCATGGTTCATTTTAATTTCCATGAAAAATAAACCAAACCTTGGTTTATTATATAAAAATTTATATCATCCATAATTTTATAAAACAAACCACACTTGGTTTATTTTATAAATTGAACCAAAAAAGTGGTCTTTGATTTATTATAAATTTTTTATAAAACAAACCAACTCTTTGGTTTATTTTAATTCATGATAAAATAATCTCATGGATTATTTTAAGCTTATAATAAAACATACCACCTTGGATCAAATCCCTTAATAAATTAAACTTATTTAATTCATCCATTAAGTCTTTAAAAGACTTAGTCATTCTATGCTTCCAGATGCGTCTGAAATAAATTCAGTTTTGACTAATCGTTTGGCTCAACCAAACTTAATCTCTCTTGATTGGAAAATCCAATATTCAACTCGTTTTAAATCCCTCAGATTACTCGTAGTGCGTATGACTAAATAGGCTTTCGATTTATGTTGGTCGTTTATAATTAATCAATTAATTATAGAACGATCATGAGTGGCACCTAGTAGTACATCATAATCCCCAATTAATCGAAAGATCAACGGTTGACCTCAGAAATAATTCTGAAACCCTTCAGCAGCTATAATGAATCGTGCCTCATTCCCTTCACCATCTTATACCCACTTGGTTCAGGACATGGTCTATGTGTGTCAGTCCCCACTAGGCTGACTACGTCACACCTAGCCCAAGTAACGTTTTCTCGTCTTACGGATTCTAATTACTCTCATGTATTTAAGAGATTTATACTCTGAACATGTCATGCTCTGGCCAGAGGCTTCGAGTAACAATCCCATGATAGGCCTCGGGTATACATCTCCTCACAAGGAGTGGTGAATTCTTTGTAGGCTGTTCAAACATCTTCGGGCACTTCGGCTTATACCCAATCATCCTGGGTCCATACCTCCTTGGAGATGTTTGCTTAAGATGTCAAAGTATAAGTCTCCATGACCAAGATGACTTGAACACCGCAAGTCAAAGGAACATCGCACTTAAGCTGCAGTAAGAACTTCATTGACATATCTATATATAGACTACCATATGAAGTTTTACAACCAGTCACTCTAATGAACTAGTTCCCTTAACTAGCATTCATGTTTATCTCCGGACATCCCAATGTCACCAGCCAGTGAGAATCAGCTGATTAGAGAATAACCCATGCTAGTCTCAACAGAATTGATAGTGTCCGTATTTATCAATTCATCGACTAGGGACAATTTCAATACTTCACAATTGCACATGTAGAAATAATTACTAGTTGTGAATTCATCACAAATTCTCTCATGCTGTGAATTGTATTGCGGACATTCAGTAAATGAGTTCAAGATCTCAATCAAATACATAAACATGTATACTCAAATAGTGAATATTCATTTATTAAAATAAATAATTACAATCATAAGACGATTGCCTTAGGACACTTTTCTCATATCACTAACACAAAAATCATCCAAGAAGACCAGAAATCACGCTGGAGATTAGTCAGCAACTGCTGACCTAAACCAGTCTTGGGCGCCCGTATGCATAAGGGCGCCCGAGCACCCGGGCGCCCCTGTGCATACAAGCGCCCGAGAGGTTGTTTTATCAACAAAGCTAGCCGTTTGCGATCGTTGCGCTGCGAATAACTCTCAGGCCATGTGTCAGGCACCCTGGAGCACTCGGGTGCCCCAATACTGCCACGTCAGCAAATGGATAAGTTTGTCCGGGACTATAAATAGGCCCTTAGAGTTCAGTTTCTATTCACTCATTCATCTCTAGCATTAGCAAATAAGTTCTGTATAGTTTTCATTTCTTTTTCTAAGCTTTTTTTGTGTAAAAGACTTCTCGCCCGAAGGAGTTTATTCAGGAGATATGAGCTATGTTCTGCCTTGGATTAGCAACCTCCCTGGTTGCAAACCAAGTAAAATTCTGACTGCCTCTTTCTTTTAAGTTTTTTACATTTTTAATGTTATTTATTATTTGCATTAACTAACAAACATTTTTGTTTAAGACGAAACAAAAGATAGAGTTTTCTATTTTCATAGACAATTTTCCCCTCTTGCCGACCTTCGATCACCGTCATAGACTTCCTCTCTTCTTTTTTCTACTCACTCTACTCTGTCTCTTAAGTAAGTTTCTGTGTGATCTCAATTCATTTCCGACTAGTTTAGCTAACTCACACTTGCGATCTCCCTAGTGGTTGCCAACCTCAATCATTGTAGATACGATATCTTTTTATTACTTAATGATGTTTTTATGCATTTATGAATCTCACACCACCTACTTGCGCCCTTGGATAAAATGTCGTTGAATCTACCCTAAGTTCCACCTCTAGAACTTGTCATCAGCTAATAGTCCACTCATTTGAGACTTTCATTTATTAAGACCTCTTAGACTTCCACCTGTTAGGAGTTCAGTTTTTATAGGTCTGCTAACTCTTAGACTTTCACTTACTAGTTCACCTCTGAAACTCTAATCTATCAAAACCTTTTTGACTTTCATTGAATAAAGTCTCTAGAATTTTCATTTATTAGGAGTTCACTTTTCTAGACTTTTCGTTTGTCAAGATGTCTTGGACTTTAATCTATACTTCTTACCTATCTAAACCTCTCGGACTACCGCCTGCCAAGAGTTCATTCTTTTGAGGATTTCTTGTTTGTCAAATTGCACTTACAATTATTATCATGATCAACTCACTTAACTTTTTACGATGCATGCTAATACATTTGATCAAATTATATATGTTAAACTCTATCTTTCTATTAATTCAATGGAGCAAAGTAAAAATAATTATTAACTATATTTTTTTATTAAAAAAATCGCATGTCATGTTATAAGCATTGACACTGATGTTGTAGATAGAATATTGACAATACAGTTCACCAAATAAAATAATAATAATAACTTGAATGTCTAAAGAAACTTGCATTATATATTTATATATATAGTTAGTGTTTATATAATTATTTAAGATATTGTAATTTTATAGGCCTAACAGTGCATTATTTATTATTTATTATGTGATATACCATTGTAATATATGTCATTCAATTAAGAACAAATGAAATGGTAATGTAGAAATCCAATTGATATTATATATATATATAAACAATTTATACATTGCAACAAATTATTGTTCAAGGAGGAATGCCTTGAATGGAACCAGTGGCAACTGGGATTAATAAAACTTGTGTTCTTTGATCTTCGCAGGATTTCAATAGCTATGTTTCTAACCTTGTGCAAGTGTCACTATTGCTAGAGTTATCCTCCCCTTGGAAAATCTACCAGAAGAAACTACAAGGGTACATGATTTTCCTCAGAATATGTGATCTAAGTATGAGAGGTTCAACTCACAACTAGAAACTTCATGGGAGGAACAAATCGAAACATCCTTGAAAACAAGGCAATAACATAAGTTACAATGACACTTTAGTCAAGTTTCACAAGACAGTAGCAATATCGCTAAGGACTAAAGCAGGTCATAAACAACGGTTAAATTAATATATTTGATATTCACATAACAATTTTTTATATGGGATGATATCATTTGCAAGTATTATTGATGGAACGAATCAAAATGCACAAACCAGGTGAAAGACATCAGAGCACAATGGCATAACCGTTGAAATTCTAGCACAATGCTCAATATTGCTAGACAAATTGGACTATCGATGCACAACATAAGGTCATACATTTGTTACATATAAACTTACTGTTGCTGCAACTCACTCTATCAGCCTTCTGGATCTGATAACTTACCAAGAAGACCAACCTAGAGCTGTTCAAAATTAAGCAAGAAACTATCAAAAGGAAAGTATAACCATTAAAAACGATCTATTAAACTTAAAAAGGCAAAGCTGACAACCTCGCCACAAAACGAGTAGACCAAACAGGTCTTAGAAATCTTACTTGATAAGCTATTGGTTGACTTTCAATGCAGCTTCAATGCGTTCAATAAGCATATTAGCAGCCATTGCTCCTTCCTTAATATTACAAAAGGATGTATCTTAGTCTAACAGGACATTGCTATGTCTGGTAGTATAATTTATGGCAAACGACAACAAATGACAAATACAACAGGACAAAAATGCTCTTGCACCTCCATCTAGGAAAAAGTCAGAAACATAATAGACTAGAAATATTATAGATATATCTTACAAAGCGGTCAAATGGCTTCCCATCTCTGAAAATAATGAATGTGGGCAATGCCTCAACTTGGTAGCGATCGGCAATGTTGGTGTATTTTTCTGTATCAATCTTGGCCACTTGGATTTTGTCTTTCAATTTTTCACTCACTTCCTCAAGAATAGGACCCATTAATTGGCAAGGACCGCACCTAGAAAGTTCATAGGGAGAAACAATGCATTTTCATAAACCTTAAGAACCATGGAGAAACTGAAGACTCCAATCAAATACTACTTGGTGATTCATAAAATCTTCAATTTTCAATACCAGTTGTTTTATTACTGTAATTATACTAATGATGCAAAAGTTGTTCTCATGTTTTTTTTCGATTAAATAGAATAGATATAACCTTTAGTTCATAAATAAGTAAATCTAGCACCCCAAGACCATTAAACAAAATAAGGTATGGGAAGATGACTACATGAGAAATGAAGCCAGTAGCAGATTAGAATTTAACAAAAATATCTGATTAGAAATTTACACATCAGGAAAAGAAGATACTTTCTGCTGAATTTTATTACCATGTTGAAAATAATTGTATCAATGAGAAAGAAGATAATTTCTACAAAACCATAGAAAGGTATTACCATGTTGCATAAAAGTCTACCAGGACAGGTTTATCAGATTTCTCCAATAATTCATCAAAGGAAGAGAAGGCCTGTTTTTTTGCTGCTATCTGTAAACCAGAGGAAAATATGTCGTCAAATGCAACTCCATTTTCTTGGCTATACATTTAGATAATAAAGAAAACAATATCACTATATTCTGTAATAAAAAATTCAAATAAAATCATGTTTGCTGATTTCTAATAATAATAATAAATAAATAAATAATATAATAGAACATAATTTACTTGTCAAGCAATCTGTTGAACAAAGGAACAAGTAGCACATAAAAGCAATTAAATGAAATTGAACGTATCTAACTTATTGAAATGAAATGTGTTTGATACCACTCCAGGTAATACATTATAAGGGAAACATCATATACGTCAAAGTTCATAAAGAATCCATATAGACTTGCCCCATGCAAACGGAAACAAATTTCCAGACGTTCTTCTGTTTCAATTGGCTGAATCATTGCGCCTTGACAATATAAGTTATTATGCAATAAAAGGCAACAGCGAAGCATTTCTTTAAACTATTCTTAAGAAGTGTATGCTCGTAACTAATTGTTTGATAAGATTCAGAAAAATATCTGACAAAAAAAATAGTATTCTGAACTGAATAAAGGTTCCTAATATATATTTCAAATAACCACTCTATATAAAAGGGGCAGTGCCACTAAAAATTAGAAGCAATTATATTTAGAGCCAATGGAATAGCTTTTCATGTCTTCTTAGCTTCTAAATATTAACATCAAGCTTGTTTATAATAGAAAAAAAGTACACATATCAAGATAAGAAAATTCCGATGCTCATATACATTCAAATGACACGTTCATTAAGTTGGGACAACACAATAAAATATGGGTGCCACATTCTTCAAGCCAAAAGAAATAGGATATACTAATCCACAATTCGGTAATTGAAAATGCATCAAACCGATAAGCAAGATTCGAATAGCAAATAAAAGCAAAATAACGAGAGGTCATCAACGTTCTCCAAGATTTTTTTTTCAACAATCGAAAAGGAGAGCATCAGCACCCAAAGAGATAAGATAGGGAAAAAAAAGTTGATAAAGGGGATAGGTGAATGACCCTGGGAAGGAAGCGGCGTCGCGGGAATGCAGTGAGTCGGCCACTGCTAGCCACGGGAAGACGAAACGATGCGACGTGCAGAAAGCGGAGGGAGGAAAGCTGGGAGAGGCGGAGGGAAGCGGGAAGGGGGCGGATGCCGGCGGTGGGCAGCGCTATGGCGGCGGTGGAGCAGACCGCCATCTCTTCGCTACTGCTTGGTCGTCGTAGCTAGCAGGGTAAGGTTTTGGCTCAGCCCCAGAACTGGTAGGCTTCAACTTCGTCCAATGAGCACATAACGAATTACAAATCGGGGGTTTAGGAGACGGGAATAGAAATGAAATCTATTTCATTCTCATTTATGTACTTCATTTATATACTTGATATATGAGAATTAAAATCAAAATATAAATATGATATCCTTAATTTTATAACTAAATCTCTACTAAATTATCACTAAATTCATAAATTCGTCAATTAAAACTTATTCTCATTTCTATTATCGAATATATATCAAGCACCCCTTAATTATCAAGCACCCACTTAATTATCGATTTGATTTTGACATTTTACTGAACTACACCGATACTTTTATAAATCACGCTCCTCTTTTCAAAAATATCTATCCCACCCTGTAGCACTTATTTAACGCTGCTCAGTCCTCAATGGTAGACGGATGAATTCGTGCTGTGTTGTCATTTTAAAATTTAATGATCAAAATTTGATAAAAATAATATATTAATTTTTTCTACATATTAGTTATAGTATTTGGATTAATAGTCTGTATTGATTCTGATATGAATTGATAAAAAAACTAGGATGAATGACTGATCTTTTATCATCTTACTTGACTTACTCAAGTATAAACGAATATTTAAAATCTGAAAAATAAACCGATTTTATAGAATTTTAAAATGGTGATTTATCAGATCATGCATCCTTCTCATTTTATTTCTCATAATACTGTTCCTTTTTAATTTTTTAACAAAAAAAACTTAAACTGCGTTTGATACGTTTATTTTTTATTTTTATTTTCTATATTTATAGTGTTTTCTGAAAAACTATATAATAAAATAAAGTTATTTTTTAGAAAATGAGAAAATGTAATTTTCTGAAAAATAAAAATAGAAAATGGAGCAAACCAAATGCCCCCCCGACCCTCCTCTTTAATCTTCATTTCCTCCATCGTCGGAGTATCGATGACAATTATTTATCATGTCCCTTGGCCTTCGCCCAGTAGCACAAAAAGATAGGATAAATCGGTGACAGTTTGAGATCGAAGTTGAGCTTCAAATCGATTTATGATGGGTAACTTTGTCACTTTTAAAATGGCATCGGGGTGATCTTTCTTCACTATTCCATCCTAACTCTATTCACTATTTTTTCATGATATCCATGCTATTGTCTTGTATTTTTTTTAATTTCTCAACATTTGGTTTTTTTTTTTAATTTCTTGTTATTGTTAGAGGTAAAGTTGGACGAGTTGGAGAAGTCGGTCACGAGGAGGAAAATGAGCACTTCTAAAAGATGAGACTGTCTTCGCTGATTCTTCGGAGTTGGCGAAGCAAGTTTTTGTTTTCGAATTAAAGATGCGAACTTTGTGTGTTTTAGGATAATTTTTTTTGTAGTGGTAGTAGTTTGGTAAAATGACAAGGTGAACAATGATAAAGGAAACTCATCGAGACGGAGATGAAGAAAGATAGATGAAATATTAGATTATTTTAGAGAAAAAAAATAAGACTACAATTAGACAAGGTATATATTTGACCAAGCTTACTTAATAGTATACTTATTAAATTTATACTATGGGTTCATGTTACTAGCTCTTATCGAGTAATAAAATATTAATAATTTAACATGTAAATTAGTAAATTCTACTTATTTTATCTAAAATTTATATGTTTTTCAAAAAATTTATCTATTATGATCTTTATAACAACGAAAATAATCAATTTTTCGTATGCGAATTAGCATTATATTTTTTATTTTTTAGATTTTCCTTGTATTGATTATGAATATTTTTAATAAGCTATTTCAAACTAATCTTTTGTTTCTAATTTAGTAAAGATGAATAGATTAGTTAAGCAAATAAAATATCATAAATAACTAAATGAGAAAAAGACTTTGAATTTTGTTGATTTGTAATCTGGATGATTGTTAATCCAAGACAGTGAAAGCGCAATAAGAAAAGGCTCCTTTGACATAGGCGCAGAAGCATTTTACAAGCGTTTACAGTACAAACAGTTGAACACAAAATTAGAGAAGTAATTACAATGATGAGTGAATAATTCTGAGCTAATGGACTCTATGTATAAAACCTAGAAGAGTTATTGAGATACTGACATGACACCTCACGGGTGCCCGAGTACAACATGGGTGCCTGACTCGGATCAATGTTTATCCACGTTGCAATTACTGTTAAACGGCTTTGTTAGAGATAAGTTGACTTCTCGAGCGCCCGAGTGCAACACAGGCGCTCGTATGCTCGGGTGCCTAAGACCACCCAAGCGCCTGGTTCTGGTCAACCTTTGCTTGACCAGTCTTTCTGGTACTTCTAGATGATTTTTGATTGTCCGAAGTTGAACTCACCTGAACCCAACTTTTGACCCCTTCCTCGAGCAGTCATCCTCCCAGGTGTTGGGGCAATCTATGGTCCAGAGTGACCATGTGTTTTGATATTTGGGCAAAAGGTTTAAGTTAGGTTCACCCTTGTATTTGATATATGTATGTGAGTGTGCAGGTTTGCAGGATACACATTGACTTAGTTAGACGTCTTCGGAACCGGTGAAGGATGGCATGAGAGACAAGTCGTGGACTTGCATGTATCCGAGGGACCGTGAACAAAGCAGGGACGATGGGCCGAGGGAAGCGGACTTCGAGACATACGCGAAGGATGGCATGGGAGACAAGTCGTGAGCTTGCATGCATCCGAGGGACAAGAGCCAAAGTCGAAGAGGACTTGAAGGCAACAGGTCGAGGTTGCTGAATGAAGAGTTGACTGAGTCGTGAGGGTTCGAGTGCTGAGGAAATTGTACTCAGGAAATCCTAGGGTTCGAGTGCTGAGAGAAATGTACTCGGGAAGGGAAACCTTAGGTTTAAGGGTGGACCAGTCGACTGGTGCTGGATCAGTCAACTGATGAAATCCACAAAAAGATCAGTCGACTGATGGTAGCAAAAATTCGAACGTTGGATTGTAGCGTTCAAATCTAAGTGGGACCAGTCGACTGCCCCAGGGTCAGTCGACTGGTAACGGTCATTTCAGCCAAGAGCACTATTTAAAGGGGCTCGATTTTGGCTGAGAGTTCTTGACGAAATTGGCTTTGGTTAAAGGTCAATTAGTAGTTTAAGAGCTCAGAAAGGTGTTGCGGGTTGTGGCGAGGTTTCTCCACCCACAAAGAGCTACACGAGCTAGCCGGAGGTCATCCGGGGAGTCATCTACCGACGGATCGAGATCGTCCACCTTATGGACAGCCGTGGAGTAGGAGCTTCATCTCCGAACCATAAATTGGTGTGTGTGTGTGTCTTTCTTAGTTGTTAATTTTAGTTTTTGTTATTCCGCTTGCGCACTAACATTTGTAGGAAGACAAAATCGAAAAGTAGTTATTCACCCTCCTCTCTAGCTAAACGGAAAGGTCCCAACAAGTGGTATCAGAGCCGAGGTCGCTCGTCTACGGACTAACCGCCGGGAGAGAAAAAAGCTAGAGGAAGATGGACTCGGAAGGTCTGCTAGGATGGGATATTCAGATTTCGCCTCCATACGACCGAGATGACTTCGATTATTGGAGAAAGTGATTGGAGATGTGGTTCCAAATGGATTGAGATCATTAGACCGCATTGGAAGTTCCATTTAAAGCTCTAACGGACAAGAAGGGAAAATGCCTTCGACCTCAGTATTGGATCAAGGATCAAACGGAGGAAGCGAAGGCGGATAAGGAGGTAACTAGAATTGTATTAAATGTACTACCTCCATATATTGTGTCAAATGTAGGAGAATACAAGAATGCATATGAGCTATGGAGAAAGGTGATAGCTTTGCATGAAAATTCGACACAAAGACAAGAAAAAGAAGAGCCCAAGAAAAAGGAGTCATTGGTCCAAGAGAAGGAGAATGACCAATCGGAAATTGAGTCAAGTTCAACATCCGAAGAGGAGAAGAAAGTTGAATCGTCCACATCTTCAAGTGAGGAAGAAATAGAAGAAGTCTCCACTTCAAGGATCGAGGGGGAGGAAAGACCATCCTCAATACTGGAGCAAGAAGAAGTTTCCACCTCCATCAAAGCAAAGTCAAAGGATCACATAATTTGCTTTGGGTGCAATCAAAAGGGGCACTACAAGGACAAGTGTCCATTGGGTAAGAAAAAGGAGGTAAACCCTAAACTCAATTCAAATAATTTGAAAACTAACATGAGTTGTAAGGATGGAGCAAAGAAGGATAAAAAGCATATAATTTGCTTCACGTGTGGTGAGCTTGGACACTACCACACCAAGTGCCCAAAGAAACGAGAAATCAAGAAATTGGCGCACTTAAAGAAATTGGAAAAGAAGAGGAGCTCAAGTTAAGGGGGAGTTTCAAAGGTAAAAGGGAAGGTAATCCCTTATTTAAAATTAAATCCAATTTTAAATTCTTATATGTTTGTTAAGAATGATCATGGATTTAGGTATAATGATAGGAATAGGGTTAAGAAGGTAGATAATTTTAGAAAATCATTACCCAATGTTAGACCAAGAAAGACCCAAACTATCATGCCTAAGGGAAGAAAGATGGTTAATGATCAAGGCACAAATCCCAAGAAGGAGAAACATATGCCTAGGAAGGTGGGTAGGTCTAGGAGTGTCCAAGGTGTACATGTTGACTCTAGGGTTAGAGCTCTAGAGCGGGAAAATCAAGTCTTGAGGGTAAGACTTGAAAAAATGGAGAAAACCTTAGATAGATTCACTATTGGATCTAAGGGTTTAGGTATGGGGTTGGGTAGTCAAAACCCAACAATGAAAGATCGGGTTTAGGATACCAATCTAAGTTCTCAGATGCCAATGAAAAAAAATATCCTAGGATAGCATATAACTATGGCAAGAAGAGGAAGTCCAAAAATGGCAAGGGGATGCCATGTAAAAGTAAGAAGAAAGTCTTAACTAAGGACAATGTGTCCAAAGTTAAGAAGATTAGGGTTGTAGACCAAGAGTCACCAGAGGTACACGGTGTAGTCTAACGTTTGTTGAGTCACCTAGGGAGGTGGCTAAGGCCAAGAGCTCAAGGGGGAGCTCTAGGAGCCGAGTTGGGACCCATGGTCTATGGTGTGGGACTGGTGCAGTCGATAGAGGGGGGGTGAATATCGATCGTGAAAACTTTCGTAAATCTTTCGTAAGACTTCTGGACTCAGAGCGTTAGTGCAGCGGAAACATAAAAATAAAATAAAAGAAAGCAAAACAGGGGACACAGCAGGTTTATTTACTTGGTTCCCAACCCCCCAGGGTCAGTACGTCCAAGGCCTATGTACTCGGCGTTGAGTCCACTAATAGTCTCCTTTCCGGAATTTCCGGAGGCGGAGAAACCCGACTTACAGTGCAATATTACAAGCAATAATATGGAAAAATAAATACTGTAATTAATTGCAAACCAAAACACAAAGTGTGAAGCTCGGCCGATCTGGACCTCCGAAGTGCCGCGCACTTCCTCCTGGAGCCTCCCGGTCACAGAACCTCGTCTTTAGCGCGTTGTCGTCAGTCGAAATGAACAGATTCGAAGTTGGAAAGTGTGTTCGAAGCAGAGGGGTCGAAGCCCCTTTTATAGCCCTCCTGGGGGCGCCCTAGTCGCTGGGGGCGCCCCGGAAGACTCGGTCAAACCTCATCCTTGCGCCTACCTCGCCGTAGGGGATAAGATCTTTGACCAGGGCGCCCCGGACGCTCAGGGAGCCCCCGTGGAGGCTTATCCTGTGTTCTGGCTTCGAAACAGCAAAACAGTTACTAATCAGGGCGCCCCGGACGCTCCGGGCGCCCCGGTTGACACCTGTTCTACACACACACACAAGTGCACATTTTCTGCACTGGCTGGGGGCGCCCCCCATGCTGGGGGCGCCCTGGCTGGATGGGGGCGCCCCCTGTGGGGCTTCCTGGCTGCTGGGGGCGCCCCCAACACTGGGGGCCCCCTGAGAGCCATTTTTCAGTCTTCTTCATTTGCTTGCTTTGTCTTCTTCTCTTAGTACCTGCAAGATATATATATGCAAAGCAAGTATACATGAAATATTAATCTTACGAACTTGGTTCGGACTTCGGATTGGCACGCAATCCTAGGTCGAACCGACGCAAACTCTTACCCCCGAGAAAGCGCCTTTCACCTACTCCTTTCAGGAGACGGTTGCCGCCCGGTCCTTCGGGTGGACTTTTGCCTAGCCGCCCTTCGCTAGGTCTTGGATACCAAGCATCCCTTCGCTTGGTGCCTAGCAGCCCTTCGCCAGAGCCTAGCAGCCCTTCGCTAGGTCTTTCTCGTTCTGGCAGCCCTTCGCCAGAGCCTAGCAGCCCTTCGCTAGGTCTTAGGGTTTCCATGCCTAGCTTAACTAGGACTTTTCTCAGGCTTAGGTTACTTCTCCCTCGCTCCCCTTTGTCTGTTCAACATATTACTGACTTAAGTACATTGTCAAACATTAAAACACATAAAGGAGAACATCATTGATGCAACTTGCACCAACAATCTCCCCCTTTTTGATGTTTGACAATAACTTAAGTTAGATTGGTTTAAGGGGCTAAATTACTATCCTTGGGATAGAAAAACTAAAAGGTATAGGTTTTGGGAGAGTAAAAAATTTTCTAACTGAAAAAAAATTCTAACTTAAGCACTCTCTCCCCCTTTGTCATGCATCAAAAAACTTGCATCAACAATAAAAAACTTTGAATTTTTGTTTTGAAAATACTTAGTGCAATTTTATTTTTAAAAAAATTGCATAAATTTGAAAAATGCTCTAGGTTTAAAATATAAGTACTTTGAAAAGATGATTTGTAAGGAGTGCAAGTACTTTTAAAAGATTATTTAAATCCCTTTTTGAAAAAATATAAGTATATTTTTTGAGAAATTAAGTACTTAACAATACTTTTGAAAATATTTTTTTTTCAAAATTAAGAATACATTTGAGACATATGTATTTTTTTTTTTGAAAATATTTTACTTGATTGAGTTTCTTTTCCAGTCTAATACCATCCTAGGAAACCTTGTTGACCACAAGGGCATTTCCTAAGTGTCCTGGAAAGTTTTCAAACAAGTAAATATTATTATAAATTTTTAAGAAAAATGATAATATTTCACAAAGTATGTGCTGAAAAACTGTGTGAATTTTGAAGATCTAATATTTTACTTAACTTGGTCTATTTTCCAGTCTGACACTATCCTAGGAAACCTTGTTGACCACAAGGACATTTCCTAAGTGTCCTGGGAATTTTCCAACCTAAGTAACTATTATTTCAAAAATCATTTCATAAGTCACACAAATTTTAACAAGTGGTATTTTGAAAAACATATTTTTAGTATTTTAAAACATGTAATTGAATAATTCTTTTAATTTGACCTCCCCCTAAACTTGACTCAGTCCTGGGAAGCTTGTTGACCACAAGTACTCTTCCTTTGAGTCTTAAGGTTTGATTCAAATCAAAGGAATTTTCTAATAATAAAAAATAGTTTAAGACTTGAAAAAAAAATTTGACTCAGACTCCCCCTAAATCTGACACATCCTAGGAGTCCTTTTTAGATTATGAAGTGGACCTTCCTCTGTGTCTTTAGGGTTTATCAGAATCAAAAGAACAGGTAAACATTTGATTTTTGCAATAGGTAAAATCTTTTTCGAAAAGCCACAAGTGATAACGATTAAAGCATGATTTTCGAAAAGATATTTTCAAATAATAGTAATGTTTTTAAAGTGCAGTTTGAAAAATATGAAAAGCACTCCCCCTGCATCAATGTCGTTTGACTCTATCTAAGTGCCCTAAGGAACTTTAGTGTTGTCCTAAGTGGCTTGTGTCTAATTGCATGAGTCAATCAATTTTTGAAAAGAATATACCTTTTTGAAAAATGTGTAATATATATAATCAATCAGACAAGCATGAATTCCATAAAAACATTATTATGTTAAAGCTCTATTTTGAAAAATATATTTTTAGGAAAATATTCTAACAATTTTGAAAAACAATTTTGAAAAATATTTTTCAATTCATTAGTCCTTAACATCTCACCCATTTTAGATGTATCAATACAACAAGCATGATTGCCTTATAGGTGTATTGTGAGATGCTTGAATCATTTTCCATTATTAAATCTAAGATTTAATTGAAATTTGTGTTAGATTCGAATTTGACAAAAGATAATTTGAATTTGAATTTCAGAAATTGGCTTCCAGGTCTTGGCGAGACACTAGGCCTTCTTTGGCCGTAGCCTTATGGGATCATCCACCCTTTCCTTGACAAAGCCTTTTAATGAAATTTCATTTTCAAATTAAATTAGGTCATTTTCTGGTCTAACTAGCTTGGGTCTTGGATCGGTAGCTTCGGCTGGTTTCACCAGTCTAAAGAGACCAAGTAGACTTGATCTTATTAGAGTTGGTTTCCCCAACGTACTATCATCTCACCTTCTCCCAATACTATGTTGCCAAATTTCAATTATTTTTTTCTTATGACCTTTCTAAATTATGCATAAAAATTAAATATGAATGACATGTTATATATTTTAAAGGAAAATAGCAAATGCATGGCATGACAATTATGCATGAGTCAAACAAGTCAAGACATTTTATTTTTGTTTCTAAGAATGTATCAAATTCTCGATTTGATACATATCGTGTGAACCTGCGAATATGTCAACCCACTTTGACATATTTGATTTTATAGAATTAATTATTGCGGTTTGGGTAAGGTTTTAGTTTGGTTCAGGTTTAAGTGATTTAAGATTGGATTTAGTTGAATTAAAATTGAGTTAATTTGAATTTAATTGAATTAAAGTTGAGTTAATTTGAATTTAATTGAAAAGTGAATTAATTGGAGATTGTAATGATTAAGGATTAATTAATTGAGGTTGAATTAATTAAAGTTGAATTAATTTGAATTATTTAGACTTATTTAAGATTTAATTAATTAATTTGAATTATTTTAGATTATTTAATGTTTAATTTATTAGAATTTGAATTATTAAGAATTAATTAATTCGAATTTGAATTATTAATATTTAATTGAATTTGAATTATTAAAAAATTAATTAAGATTTGATTTGAATTTAATTAATATTTAAGATTTAAGATTTATTTTGAATTTAATTAATTATTTGAATTAATTCGAATTGAATTATTTGAATTAATTCGAATTTAATAGAATTATTTGAATTAATTCAATTAATGTTATAGTGAGTAATTTGGATTTAATTTTAATATTTAATTCGAAGTTAATTAGGATTAAATTAAGATTTAGTTCGAATTTAATTAGGATTAAATTAAGATTTAATTCGAATTTAATTAGGATTAAATTAAGATTTAATTCGAATTATAATGATTAATTAATAATTGTGGGTTTAAATTCATCATTTTCATTATTTCAAAAATTTCTTCTTCATTTTTGTCTTTCTTTTCAAGTTTTTCTAATAATTTTGATTTATTTGAATTTTTGTAATTTTTATTAATTATGGCCTTTATCTTAGAGAGTTCTATATCCTCCTCAAGATTAGATTTTTCAATATTCTCATAGTACGTGGAGTAAATTGGGCCATTAGTTAAAGTTTTATAGTAATATTCAATATTATCTATGATTAAATTATTATCTAGGAGAATTTTATCTACAAAGTTATCCTCAGAATTATCCTCAGATATATTTTCAATATGTTTAAGATTTTCAGGATTAATTACGGATTTATCTTTAAGATATTCAAATTTGAATTCGGATTTATCCTTAGGATATTCAAATTTGAATTCGGATTTATCCTTAGGATATTCAAATTTGAATTCTGAATTATCCTTAGGATTAATTTTGTCTGAATTAAGATTATCAGAAATAATTTTATCAGAAAAATTATCAAATTCAGATAAATTATCAGAATTAATTTTATCAGTATTAATATTTTCAGAATTAATATTAGAAATTTCTGAATTGATATTCTGAATTAAACAATTAATTTCTGATATTTTAGTTGTATTCACATTTTGTAATTTATCATGCAAAATATTTAATCTACTATGCAGTAAATTTAATTTTTCAGGAAAATTAACTGAATTATCACATGGCAGTGCAGGATCTTGTAAAATTTTTGGAACATATATTTTTCGTACCTTTGCCGGACATTTGTTTTTGTAGTGTCCGAATTTTTCGCACTTGAAGCATTGCACGTGATCCTTGTTTTTCCGGACTCCTGGCGCTGGTATCTCCTTTGCAGCCGGTGACGAACGATTCTTACGAGTAGGGCACTGATTTTTGTAGTGCTCTCTCTCCCTGCACGTGAAACAGATAATATGGAATTTAAAAATGGACATTTTAAAATTAAAAGTACCTGATTCACCCCTGGGCTCCCCCTCAACTCCTGGCGTCGTTGCTCCGTCGACGGTTAGTCCGGTGAAGAGCGGCTCGGCTCTGATACCAATTGTGGGACCGGTGCAGTCGATAGAGGGGGGGGGGGTGAATATCGATCGTGAAAACTTTCGTAAATCTTTCGTAAGACTTCTGGACTCAGAGCGTTAGTGCAGCGGAAACATAAAAATAAAATAAAAGAAAGCAAAACAGGGGACACAGCAGGTTTATTTACTTGGTTCCCAACCCCCCAGGGTCAGTACGTCCAAGGCCTATATACTCGGCGTTGAGTCCACTAATAGTCTCCTTTTCGGAATTTCCGGAGGCAGAGAAACCCGACTTACAGTGCAATATTACAAGCAATAATATGGAAAAATAAATACTAATTAATTGCAAACCAAAACACAAAGTGTGAAGCTCGGCCGATCTGGACCTCCGAAGTGCCGCGCACTTCCTCCTGGAGCCTCCGCAGAACCTCGTCTTTAGCGCGTTGTCGTCAGTCGGAATGAACAGATTCGAAGTTGGAAAGTGTGTTCGAAGCAGAGGGGTCGAAGCCCCTTTTATAGCCCTCCTGGGGGCGCCCTAGTCGCTGGGGGCGCCCCGGAAGACTCGGTCAAACCTCATCCTTGCGCCTACCTCGCCGTAGGGGATAAGATCTTTGACCAGGGCGCCCCGGACGCTCAGGGAGCCCCCGTGGAGGCTTATCCTGTGTTCTGGCTTCGAAACAGCAAAACAGTTACTAATCAGGGCGCCCCGGACGCTCCGGGCGCCCCGGATGCTCCGGGCGCCCCGGACGCTCCGGGCGCCCCGGTTGACACCTGTTCTGCACACACACACAAGTGTGCATTTTCTGCACTGGCTGGGGGCGCCCCCCATGCTGGGGGCGCCCTGGCTGGATGGGGGCACCCCCTGTGGGGCTTCCTGGCTGCTGGGGGCGCCCCCAACACTGGGGGCCCCCTGAGAGCCATTTTTCAGCCTTCTTCATTTGCTTGCTTTGTCTTCTTCTCTTGGTACCTGCAAGATATATATATGCAAAGCAAGTATACATGAAATATTAATCTTACGAACTTGGTTCGGACTTCGGATTGGCACGCAATTCTAGGTCGAACCGACGCAAACTCTTACCCCTGAGAAAGCGCCTTTCACCTACTCCTTTCAGGAGACGGTTGCCGCCCGGTCCTTCGGGTGGACTTTTGCCTAGCCGCCCTTCGCTAGGTCTTGGATACCAAGCATCCCTTCGCTTGGTGCCTAGCAGCCCTTCGCTAGGTCTTTTTCGTTCTGGCAGCCCTTCGCCAGAGCCTAGCAGCCCTTCGCTAGGTCTTTTCTTTCTGGCAACCCTTCGCCAGAGCCTAGCAGCCCTTCGCTAGGTCTTTCTCGTTCTGGCAGCCCTTCACCAGAGCCTAGCAGCCCTTCGCTAGGTCTTAGGGTTTCCATGCCTAGCTTAACCAGGACTTTTCTCAGTCTTAGGTTACTTCTCCTTCGCTCCCCTTTGTCTGTTCAACATATTACTGACTTAAGTACATTGTCAAACATTAAAACACATAAAGGAGAATATCATTGATGCAACTTGCACCAACATATGGATCACGGGAGGATTTCTCTCGGAAATCTAGATGAGTCATGAAGTGTGCCAAAGGATGTGAAGATGGATTTGGAATCTCAATCCTAGGGATTTGGCACAATGGGTTTGAGTTTCATGCATGAAAATATGACATTGGGGTCATATAGCATGGAAGTTAATTTTTGATGTGTAGATGTCATATAAACAAATGCTAGGGATGCATTAAGGTTTGGTATGGGCAGAGACATCAAGAGGAGGCTAAAACTAGGACTTTAGGTCAAGGTTCAATTGAACCATTTAGATAGTTTTGGGTTTTGTGTCAATCTTGGGATTGGTGATAGATATATTTTTAAATGTATTTTTCCCAAGTAGACACGGGTACCACAAATCTCTCCACAAAATTTGAGATTTTTTGGAGATTTTGTAGAATTTCTGATGCATTTCTGAATTTGGGTCAGAAATGGTGATGATAGATCGAATACGTCCGCTAGAGGGGGGGGTGAATAGCGATTTTCGTTGTTCTCTACAAAATTGTTAGCACAGCGGAAATACAAATAAAAATAAACTAACAATAGAACAACGCTAACAAACCGAGTTACTTGGTATCCACCCCAGACGGGTGACTAATCCAAGAATCCGTTGGTGGATCAATCCCCGGATAACCTCCGTCTAGCACTCGTCGCTCCTTGTGGGTGGAGAAACCTCGCCACAATCACAATCAAAGCTTTGAGCACAAAGACTACTATCTTGCCTTTAACCAAGACAAGATTCGTCAAGTATCTCAGCCACCACGAAGTCCTCTTTAAATAGGACTCGGGCTGAAACCTCGCCACCAGTCGACTGCTCCCAGGGCAGTCGACTGGTGCCACTAAAATTCGACCGTTGCACCCCCAACGTTCGAATTCTCAGCCAACTCACCAGCTACCTACCAGTCGACTGCCCCCAGGGCAGTCGATTGGTCCCCGGCCAGAACCCTTCTGTGAGTTCCCTCAGTCGACTGCCCCCAGGCCAGTCGACTGGTCTACTCACCCACCTAAGGTTACCCTTCCTGAGTACATTTCACTCCGCACTCAAACCCTAGGATTTCCTGAGTACAATCACACAGCACTCGTGTTGGGACCGGGTGCATGTTGACATGGATGCGGGTTCGTAATTTTAAAAATTAATTACGTACAGCGGAAGGTTTAGCATAAATAATTTCTCAAATTATTTAACCACACATCTAAGCATGCAATTTTATCTTGTGTAGACATGATCATATATTTAAAATTTTGCAGAAACGTAAACTAATTTACGTATTACCTCACGTAACTCGAAGGAAGGGACGAGATCCAACCGTAAGCGTCCCTTGGAAGCTCCGCCTCTATTCGCGTCCACACCGAGTATCTTCAGGATGACTTCGCAAAGCCACGAGTTTCATGTTCTCGAGAACTACTAGATTCTCCGAGAACGCGACGAGAAAAACCAAGAGAAAAGTCGGAAGACTAACCACAAAAGGATGGCCGGAATCAAAATTCCGGCGAAGCAAAAGAAGAGGCTTACGGCAAAAAGATCCTTGCGGCAAACTCTAATTCCGGCAGCACCTTCTTCCGGCCAAGAGATGGTCGGAGCTTCCTTCTCCGGCAGCAGGTGGTGGTCGGCAGGAAAAGGGCAGGGGCGGCCGGCTGGTCCTCCTTCTTGGGGCTGGTTGGCGCACGGCAAGAAGGGGAGAAGAGAAGGAGAGAAAGAGAGGGAGAGAGCCTATGCCTTCATCTCTTCGATTATTTGTCAAGTCTTGCCTTGGGTCCTTTATATAGTAGCCTCTCAACCATCAAGCCTCTCAAATATGGAATAACTTATTCCATCATGCCAAGTTTGATTTTATATCATGGTTAAAATCATATTTTAATTCATGATAAAAATCAATCAAGTCTCTTCTCTCCTATGGAATAAATTTCCTTATCATGGTAAATCAATCCATGATTGATTTTATAAAATAAACCAATCCATGGTTCATTTTAATTTCCATGAAGAAATAAACCAAACCTTGGTTTATTATAAAACAAACCAAACCTTGGTTTATTATAAAACAAACCACACTTGGTTTATTTTATAAATTGATCCAAAAACTTGGTTCTCTCCCTTTGTTGTGGCCGGCCAAGCAAAGAGGATGGAGGCCCTCTTTGGCCGGCCCATCCAAGCCACGCCCCAATGAATTAAACTTATTTAATTCATCTATTATGTCTTCAAAAGACTTAGCCATTTTACGCTTCCGATGCGTCTCTGAAAAATTCAGATTCGACTTATCGTTTGGCTCAACCAAACCTAATCTCTCTTGATTGGAAAATCTAATTTTCAACTCGTTTTAAATCCCTCAGATTACTCGTAGTGCGTGTGACTAAATAGGCTTTCGATTTATGTTGGCCGTCTATAATTAATCAATTAATTATAGAACGATCATGAGTGGCACCTAGTAGTACATCATGATCCCCAATTAATCGAAAGATCAACGGTTGACCTCAGAAACAATTCTGAAACCCTTCAGCAGCTATAATGAATTGTGCCTCATTCCCTTCACCATCTTATACCCACTTGGTTCAGGACATGGTCTATGTGTGTCAGTCCCCACTAGGCTGACTACGTCACACCTAGCCCAAGTAACATTTTCTCGTCCTACGGATTCTAATTACTCTCATGTATTTAAGAGATTCATACTCTGAACATGTCATGCTCTGGCCAGAGGCTTCGAGTAACAATCCGACGATAGGCCTCGGGTATACATCTCCTCGCAAGGAGTGGTGAATCCTTTGTAGGCTGTTCAAACATCTTCGGGTACTTCGGCTTATACCCAATCATCCTGGGTCCACACCTCCTTGGAGATGCTTGCTTAAGATGTCAAAGTATAAGTCTCCATGACCAAGATGAGTTGAACACCGTAAGTCAAAGGAACATCGCACTTAAGCTGCAGTAAGAACTTCACTGAAATATCTATATGTAGACTACCATATGAAGTTTTACAGTCAGTCACTCCAATGAACTAGTTCCCTTAACTAGCATTCATGTTTATCTCCGGACATCTCAATGCCACCAGCCAGTGAGAATCAGCTGATTAGAGAATAACCCATGCTAGTCTCAACAGAATTGATAGTGCCCGTATTTATCAATTCATCGACTAGTGACAATTTCAATACTTCACAATTACACATGTAGAGATAATCACTAGTTGTGAATTCATCACAAATTCTCTCATGCTGTGAATTGTATTGCGGACATTCAGTAAATGAGTTTAAGATCTTAATCAAATACACAAACATGTATACTCAAATAGTGAATAAATGATTACAATCATAAGGCGATTGCCTTAGGACACTTCTCTTATATCACTAACAACTCGTACCCTCACGACTCGACTGACTTCTCATCCGCGGCCT
Organism: Boesenbergia rotunda; assembly: GCA_024364735.1. Classification (NCBI taxonomy): domain Eukaryota; kingdom Viridiplantae; phylum Streptophyta; class Magnoliopsida; order Zingiberales; family Zingiberaceae; genus Boesenbergia; species Boesenbergia rotunda. The sequence goes on along the minus strand of JAGFNQ010002195.1, from coordinate 248,551 downwards.
CGACTATTACCTTCGCGCCCTCTTCATCTTCGGCTCCCGTCCCTCGGATGCACGCAAACCTCCAGCTTGCTTTTCATGCCATCCTTCACGCATGCCTCGAAGTCCGCGCCCTCAGCTCATCGTCCCTGCTCTCCAAGGTCCCTCGGGTGCACACAAGCCTCCAGCTTGTCTCCATGCCACCCTTCACCGTACCGAGGTCGTCCAGTCAAGTCCATATGTGTAACCTGTACATCCTGCACACTCAACATACACATATAAGAACACAAGGGTAAACCTAACTTAAACCCTTTGCCCAAACATCAAAACACTTGGTCACTCCGGACCACAGATTGCCTCAACAGGTGAAAATGGGATTTTCAGGGTACCAATCGACTGGTTCAGGGGGCAGTCGACTGATGTTGCTGTTTTTTGAGTTTTCAAGGTTTTTAGAAATAGAAAGATGTCCTCATTAATACCAATGGTGAGTATTGCTTGGGGCAATCTTTTTGATGTGTGGTAAAGGGGGAGAAGTGTTAGGTTTAAGTGGGAAACCAAACACGTCTTTGCAAGAAATCCTAGGTCAAGGGGGAGTTTAGGTAAAGGGGGAGCATTGTTGCTCATTTGGTGGCGAAAGGGGAACCTTGGAGAGGTTCTTAAAAAGCCCTTGTTAGTCCAGTATAGGGGGAGCCTTGGAGAGGTTTTAAAAAGCCCGTTTTTTGGTAAAAGCCCTAAACTAGTTGGGGAGGTTAGGTGTGGGGATGCCTTGTGATAGGATCCGTGTTTGCATTGCATATACATTGGCAGTATAAGTCCAAGGTGAAGCCTTATCAACGTAAGTCCAAAGGGTTATTAACATTTGCTATTTGTTTTCCCTAACTTAAACGTATTGCCAAATATCAAAAAGGGGGAGATTGTTGGGGCAATCTATGGTCCAGAGTGACCATGTGTTTTGATGTTTAGGCAAAAGGTTTAAGTTAGGTTTACCCTTGTATTTGATATGTGTATGTGAGTGTGCAGGTTTGCATGATACACATTGACTTAGTTAGACGTCTTTAGGACCGGTGAAGGATGGCATCGGAGATAAGTCATGGACTTGCATGTATCCGAGGGACCGTGAACAAAGCAGGGACGATAAGCCGAGGGAAGCGAACTTCGAGACATACGCGAAGGATGGCATGGGAGACATGCTGTGAGCTTGCATGCATCCGAGGGACGAGAGCCAAAGTCGAAGAGGGCTTGAAGGCAATAGGTCATGGCTGCTGAATGAAGAGTCGACTGAGTCGTGAGGGTTCAAGTGCTGAGGGAATTGTACTCGGGAAATCTTAGGGTTCGAGTGCTAACAGAAATATACTCGGGAAGGGAAACCTTAGGTTTAAGGGTGGACCAGTCGACTGGTGTTGGATCAGTCAACTGATGAAATCCACAGAAAGATCAGTCGACTGATCCTAGACCAGTCGACTGATGGTAGCAGAAATTCGAACGTTGGGCTGTAACGTTCGAATCTAAGTGGGACTAGCCGACTGCCCCAGGGCCAGTCTACTGGTAAGGGTCATTTCAACCAAGAGCACTATTTAAAGGGGCTCTGTTTTGGCTGAGAGTTCTTGATGCAATTGGCTTTGGTTAAAGGTCAATTACTAGTCTAAGAGCTCAGAAAGGTGTTGTGGGTTGTGGCGAGGTTTCTCCACCCACAAGGAGCTACACGAGCTAGCCAGAGGTCATCCGGGGAGTCATCCACCGACGGATCGGGATCGTCCACCTTACGGACAGCCATGGAGTAGGAGCTTCATCTCCGAACCACGTAAATTAGTGTGTCTTTCTTAGTTGTTAATTTTAGTTTTTGTTATTCCGCTTGCGCACTAACATTTGTAGGAAGACAAGATCGAAAAGTAGTTATTCACCTCCCCTCTCTAGCTAAACGGAAAGGTCCCAACATCAGGCTTTTTATCTCTCGAACGTCGTGTAAGTCCTTTTCGTCCACCGACGTACTCTTTCCCAATCTTTTCGGGCCTCGGATGCACTGAGCCCGTTGGTTCTCTTCCCGTGTCATCCTTCTCGTCGGCTACGTCTTCCACTTAACTTCTTATACTCCTACATTTCTGTACATTTAGACACAAGACATTAAAATAATAGGACCTAACTTGACTAGGTTGACTACATCAAAACTATCTCAGGATACTCACAATCTCCCCTTTTTATGTGCATCAACCTGAGTTAAAATAAGGAAAACATAAACAATATATTAAAAAAAGTAATAATTTTTTGCAATTAAGTAAAAAACATAAAGCAATTAAGAGATTCCCTAACTTAATTCTTATTTATTTCCCTTTGATCACATAAAAAAATGGATAAAATAAAAAAAACTTTTAAAAAAAGAAGTTTAAAAATTCATGCATAAAAATTTGGAAAGAAAAATAGAAGAAATAGTTTTTTTATCCAAAATAACTTTTTATTTTTTTGGTGTATGTAAGATTTAATCAAGACTCACTAAAAAATTTGTTTTTGTTAAAAATCTATTTTAAAGATTTTTTAAATTTAAAAACTCTATTTCAAATCAAAAATTTATAGAAAATTATCCTTTTATCCTAATTTTACAAAAAAATTTTTAGACATGTGAAAATATTAGTTCTAGTCATGTAAAAATTTTCAAGATAAAATACTTTCTTGTTGAGTGTTTAAAAATAAAGTATTAATAGATGTATCAAATTTAGAAAATAAATACTTAAAAATGAATTCTGACTTTAGAAAATCTTGATACATTTTTCAACAAGTTAATATCGACTGACTAAGCTCCAAAATTTTCAGTTTTTGAAAGTTCACCTTTCAAGAATTTTTAAAATTAAAAATTTAACATTTGATCAGAAATTCATAAAAATTCATTTAACAGCCAAAAAAATCTCAAAAAATTTTATTTGGATAGATATAAGTTATGTGTATCTCAAAAAAATTTAAAACCAAATAAACCCTGAAAAATATACCTTGAGAAAATTTTCAATTATGTAAGGAAATTCTAATAACAAATCTAGTATACAATAATAATAACTAACAGTTCAATACAAATTTTTACTTACAAGATTAATCAAGAATTTGGATAGCATATAATTTTTGGATACTTTTATAATTTAGCCAATTTAATCTATAAAATTTTTTATAATTTAAAATTCAAAAAAAATATTTGAATTAGAGCATGCAAATTTTTTTTCTAATATTTCTTTCAAGTTTATATTTTCAACATTAATTTTGTCAAACTGTTCTAAGTGGCATACATGTACTAAATTAAATTTTAATTTAATATTTTCCTTTTTCAAATCAACTTACTTAATTCATAATTTAAATAAGGACCTAGACAACATTCGAATGACGTCATAGAGTTGATCAGGAAGAAGATTACGTACCTCACTTACCATGTTGGATTTGTCATCTGTCGCTCCCTCTTCGTCAATGTTCATCTCAGACGAGCTTTCGGTATCTTCAGCTTCTTGGTGGCTTGCCATCAGTGCAAAACTGGCATATTCTTTACATTCTAATTTTGAGGATGATGATTCGCTCCATGTCGCTTTTAGATTCTTGAACTTGCTTCGACTATATTTCTTCTTCTTATCTTTTTCTTTATCCTTCAATCGCGGGCAACTGTCCTTAATGTGTTCTTCTTCTTGACTATTATAACACCAAACTTTTCATTTTCTACGAAGCAACTTCTTTGCCTATGACTTATTAAAATTGTTAGTTTTAATTAATTTATTGAATTTTCTTACCATATATGTCTTTTCATCTTCATCATTGGAAGTGTCTGAATCCGGTTCGTCGATTTTGACTTTTAGTGCTTTGATCCAAGCATTTTCCCTTCTTGACTCTGCATATTTAGATTCGTGAAGTTTAAATATAGAAAATAACTCTTCTAGAATACTTACCTCAAGGTTCTTCGAGATGTAGTATGAGTCTACAATCGAGGACCATTCTTGCGTCTTTGGAAATGAATTCAGGGTGTATTTGACTGAGTCACAATTTGACACTGATTCTATAAAGTTTGTGAGTCCGATTATTAGTTCTTTGATTCGTGCATGCAACTGTGCTACCGTTTCTCTAGTGTCCATCCAGAGGGTTGTCAGTTAATTCCGAAGCAAATCTCATCTGACCAGCTTAGCTTATGATGTTCCTTCTTGAAGCTCCAGGAACTTTTCCCAAAGTTTCTTTGCGGAGTGGTAGACGTCGATCCAATTGATTTCTTGTGGCAGCAAGACATTTAGCAAATGGAACTCTGCTTTGCCGTTAACTACGAAGTCTTCTTACTCCTTTTTTATCCATAGGTGTTCTTCCTTTTTGGTCCATAGGTGCTCTTCCTTTTCTTCTCCATTTTGATCTTTTAGTACTGGAAAACCATATTTAATTGTTAAAAGAATGTTAAAGTCGATTTTGAAGTATACCTCCATTTTACTCTTCCAAAACGCGAACTCCCCCTCGAGCTTATGTGGATAGATCCTTGATCTAGCCATATCTTTGATGCTTCAGACGGAGGTTAGTCATTCTCAAGCGTCCAAGCTCTGATACCAATTGTTAGTCCCATGCAGGTCGGTTAGAAGGGGTGAATAGCCCTGTAAAGTTAAACTAATCTTTTGCCTCTAGCTTAGTAAAGATGAAAAGATTAGTTAAGCAAATAAAATAACATAAATAACCAAAAGAGAAAGAGGCTCCGAGTTTATTTAGTTTGCAACTTGGGTGGTTGCTAATCTAAGATAGTAAAGGCACAATAAGAAAAGTCTCTTTTGACGTAGGTGCAGAAGTCTCTTACAACCGTTGACAGTATAAACAGTTGAGCACAAAATTAGAGAAGTGATTACAATGAATGAGTGAATAATTCTGAGCAAGGGGCTCTACTTATAGAGCCTGGAAGAGTTATTAAGATGTTGACGTAGCACCTCACAGGTGCCCGAGTGCAACACAGGCGCTTGTATGCCCAAGTGCCCGAGTCCGCTCGAGAGCTTGTATACCTGGGCACTCGAGACCACTCAGGTGTCTAGTTCTGGCCAACCTATAGTTGACAAATCTTTTGGTGCTTTTGGATGATTTTTTATTGTCCGATGTTGAGCTCGTCCGAACCCAACTTCCGACCTTTTCCTCGAGTAGTCTTCCTCCCCGGCTTTTTGTCCCTTGGATGTCACGTACATCCTTCTCGTTTATCAGTGTACTCCTCCGTAATCTTTTCGTCTCTCGAATGCACCGAGCCTGTTGGTTCCCTTCCTGTGTCATCCTTCTCATCTGCTATGTCTTTCGCTCTACTTTTTGTGCTCCTAATCTCTTGTACACTTAGACATAAGACATCAAACCAATAGGATCTAATTTGACTCGGTTGACCATATCAAAACTATTCCGGGGTACTTACAACTATATGGAATCATCTTACATATTCGAAAAATTAGAGAACTTTGCTCTTCCTAGCCAATATAATCTCAAGCATACGGGTTTGCTATGGATCTTGAAGTGGAATATTTATAATATTTTATTATTATTATTGTTGTTGTTGTTATATAATTGTTATTGATATATATTGCTAATTGTTGTTGTCTCAATTATTGTCCTCTTCTTGTGTATTGTTGTTGTAATACTCAATAAAATTGTTGTTGCTATTATTGTTGTAATTTTATGGTATGATAGTTGTAAATTGATGTTTTCTTATAGTATGCCAATTATTTTTTATTAAGTTTGTTTGGGGTCATTTGCTCAATTTTAGGTCCATCAACCACTTTTGTTCCAAAAGTGATTGATAAACCTAAGACATTCTAAAAAAAAATTGTCTAACATAGGGGAATTCTATTTATTTGTGGTGTCAGATATTGAGTATCATCCTTATACCATTTATAGTGAGCTTCATGTTGGTGTATGAAGTACCATAATCAAACATATGTTTTGTTGCTATCAAAGGTTCAACTTAAGTCTTATTGTTATCCGATGAATTGGTCAAGTCTACAAGAGACTCAACTTGGAAAGTCCTAGTATAAGTCAGATGGACTCGATACTAGGCAAGGAAAGTCTTAGCAGATCGTGGAAACCAGGCAGGAAGTCCAGATGGGTCGAGTGGACCTGATATTTGGCAAGTGGATTCAATAAGTTTGGAGGACCTAATATCGAAAGTGGAAGCCATGGCAGGCCAATCTGATGTTGGGCAGTTACAGTCCAAACAGGTTGGAGGACTTGATGTTTGGCAGGTAAGATGAGGTAACTGTTGGTGCAGTTTGCACTAATAGTCAAACTCGGGTTTTGATGTATGACAAAGTGGTTAAAGTTAGGGTTGTTGGTGTTTAACCTCTTTACTAAGTGTGCAGGGTTGAAAGACTTAGGACCAGACACCAGGCTGAAGTCCAGGATGGTTGAGTCCTGGCGGGAAGTCCAGTTGGGTCCGCGGGACCTGACAACTGGCTGAAGACCAAGATGGTTGAGACTTGGCAGGAAGACCAGGGTGGTTGAGCCTTGGCAGGAAGTCCTGGTGGGTCAAGAAGTCAAGTAAAGCTGCACAAAGGGTAAGTGAGGTAAGTCACTGGAGGAGCGAACCAGTGAGGATGAGTTCCCCGTCGAGGGAACAGCAGACGTCGGTTCGACCTAGGGCTCCATTTTGGAGACCAAAGTCACAACCAAGACAGCTAAGGTTGTATAAATCTAATAATTTATTATGTTATTGTGTTTTGGACTAACCCTGGATGCAGGACCGAAGGAACGTGAGTCTGCAGCTCAGAGTGCCTCAAAGGAGTGAGGCAACTGCTGACCAGGGCGCCCGGAGTGTCCCGGGCGCCCCCAAGGTGAACACCAAACACACAATCACAAAGTGCGCCTCGACAGTACAAGCTGCGGGCGCCCCTGTGCTTCCGGGCGCCCCCGCTGCTCCCGGGCGCCCCCTGCGCTGCGGGCGCCCCCATGCGCACACCTCGAACCTAAACACTGCGAAGCCAAGGAGATAGAACTTTGACCCGGTCAATGCGGGCGCCCCGAGCGCTCCGGGCGCCCCGGTCAAAGCGGATCCAGAGGATCAGACGCGACCGAGAGCCCTGTGGATCAGAGGCCACGTGGGGGGCGCCCCGGACGTCCCGGGCGCCCCCAGGCCCTATATAAAGGGCCCTCGACCCCATGCTTCGAATAACACTTCTTCCAACGCCTCAAAGTTCTTCTACGCTCGCGCCTTGCTCCGGATACGCTTCACTTCGAGCCGACGACGTCCTGCTGCCCCGAAAGAGTCGACCTACTCCGGACGTCGGTAAAAAGAAGAACTTAATTTTTTAATATATATTTTATTGCATTTAATTACTTGAAAGTGTGGGGTTGTCACACTTTCAATTCTTTTGTACTCGCCTACTCTATCGGGGTTTACCGGTAGAGAGTTTTAGTGGATTGCCCAACGGAAAGGTCCGAGGGACCTGGGCCTTCGAGTAGGAGTCGCCGAAGGCTCCGAACGAAGTAAAACTCGTCGTGTTTGTGTGTTCGTTTTTCGTTTCTTTCGTTTCCGCTGTGCACGCTTTTTAAAGCGCTCTAATTTTTTTTAAAGTCACGTGATTCACCCCCCCTCTCACGTGCATCGATCCTACAAGTGGTATCAGAGCCTGGTACGCTCTGTATCGGTGCAACCACCATAAGAGTCGGGGGAAATCCAGTTTTTCTTCGATTTTTGGTTTTTCGCTACACATGATCTAAATTAGGTATTGTTGCCTAGATTTGGATTATTTTTTTCGTTCGTTTGATTTTACTTGAATCTGGTGCAACACCATTCAAGTTGCTTTTCGTTAGTTTATCCTTTCCCGCACTACTAATCCAAGACCCAGTCTTGGGATATTTTTTCTACTTTTATTTCGTGAGCACAGAATTTAAATGGCCCAAGGTGAAGGCTATAGCACTGCTCGCCCTCCCCTCTTTAATGGGGAAGACTTTCCCTACTGGAAGAGAAGGATGGAGGTTTATCTAAAGACCGACATGGATCAGTGGTTCGCAGTTCAAACAGGCTACACACCGCCAATGGATGAGGGAAATAATGCTCCACTGAAGCCCGACAGATGGAACCCGGAGATGAAGAAAAAGGCTCAGACCGAGTTCAAAGCTCAGAACACCCTCCAGTGCGGACTTACCAAAGAGGAGCTAAACAGAATTGGACCAACCGACTCGGCGAAGGAGCTATGGGACAAATTAACAAAATTACATGAAGGCACTTCTGATGCAAAGGTAACAAAGAGAGATCTGTTATTGAATAAGTTATTTAACATAAAAATGCAGGAAGGAGAATCAGCAAGTCAACTCCACGCCCGGATTAAGAACATATTGAATGGACTCCACATGATCGGGCACAAACAGGAGAACCGGGACATCATAAGGTATGCGTTAAATGCATTCCCTAGAAATTCACTATGGGCATCTATTATAGATGCCTATAAAATTTCTAGGAACCTTTCAAAAATTAATCTGGATGAACTATTTTGTGAATTAGAGCTGCATGAGCAAACTAACGCCAAGGTCGAGAAAGGGCTAGCTTTATTTGCAGGTTCACCAAAAGAAGCCAAATCAAAGAGAAAAATTCAAGAAGAACCTGAAGATGAGTCAGACTCTGATGAAGAAGAACAACTGGTGAACTTGGTAAGAAAAATGTTCACCAGAAGGAAGAACAAATTTTCAAAGAAAGATATTCAAAAGGTAATGAAGCCCTCCAGCACTGAAGGTAAAAGCAAAATGATCTGCTTCGGCTGTAACAGAAAAGGGCACTTCAAACATGAATGCCCTTACAAGAAGGAGGACCAACCCACTAAGAACAAAAAGAAGAAGGCTCTTCAAGCCACGTGGGATGAAAGCTCGGACGATTCCGACGATGAACAACCGAAGAACGCAAGCTACCTCGCACTGATGGCAACCGGACCAGAATCGGACTCGGAGCAAGACGAGGATTCCGAATACGAGTCGAGCTAAGAGATCGGACTATTTTCAGACGGCTCTACTAAGGTATATTTAGATTCAGTGAATGAAAAGTTCTTTAAAATTATTTCTGTCTTAAATAAAAAATTGCTTGCATCTGAATCTAGAAATGACCAGCTCCTTAAGGAAAATCAAGACCTTAAGGAGCAATTAATTAATACCAGAACATTAACTGAACAAACACAAAATCAAAAATTAATTGAGCTTGAAACTGAAAACTCAACCCTAAAGGGCGAAGTCCTAAAACTTAAGGATCTACTAGCAACTTTCACAACCCGATCCAAGAACCTTGACCTTATTCTTGGATCACAAAAGGGCATGTACAACAAATCTGGGATAGGATATAAATCAAGATCGAACCAAAGATCCTTTATCTCCTTTATCCACCCCCGCAAAAATCAACGAAAAGCGTGGGTTCTGAAAGCTTATCTAACAAAGCAAGTAGGTCAGAATCAATTTTATGTCCCAAAAGGGACATCCATTACATTGACCCTAGACACCCAGTCTACAATTTAGGGGGAGGCTCCAAACTAGTTGGCACCTTAAAATCAGCCTTTGCCCAGGTGGGCACTTAGGACTAGCTTCAAAGTTAATTTGACTCTTGTACTATTTAGTACCAGGGTTCTCAATGAGTAAGTTAAAAGTTCAACTTCTTTAAGCGGCTTTGCCTAGAAAATGGTTGTTGCTCCAATAAGGCTTCGGCCAAAGAAGACCACTGTGCCTCGCCATGGCCTGGAAGCCAATTATTGAAGTGTACTTTTAAATTACTACTTGTTAAACTTGGATCTAACACAAGGTCATGTTAACTTTACTAAACAAACTCAAAATCATCTCACAAAATCATAGGACCCCCTTGATTGATGACTTAGACCGAGTGAGATGAATAAGGATAACCAAATTCAAATTATTGATTGATAACTCAACTTTCAAATAAAATTCAAATTCAAAAATTAAAATTAAAAATTCAAATTCAAAAATTAAAATTAAAAATTCAAATTCAAATTCAAAAATTAAAATTCAAATTCAAAAATTAAAATTAAAAATTCAAATTCAAAAATTAAAATTAAAATTCAAATTCAAAAATTAAAATTCAAATTCAAATTCAAAAATTAAAATTAAAATTCAAATTTAAAAATTAAAATTCAAATTCAAATTTAAAAATTAAAATTAAAATTAAAATTCAAAAATTAAAATTAAAATTTAAATTCAAAAATTAAAATTCAAATTCAAATTCAAAAATTAAAATTAAAAATTCAAATTCAAAAATTAAAATTAAAATTCAAATTTAAAAATTCAAATTTAAAAATTAAAATTCAAATTCAAATTCAAAAATTTAAATTTAAATTTAAATTCAAAAATTAAAATTCAAATTCAAATTCAAAAATTAAAATTAAAAATTCAAATTCAAAAATTAAAATTCAAATTCAAATTCAAAAAAAATTAAAATTCAAATTCAAATTCAAAAATTAAAATTCAAATTCAAATCCAAAATTCAAATTCAAAAATTAAAATTAAAATTCAAATAAAATTCAAATTCAAAAATAAAAATCAAATTCAAAATCAAAATTAACATAACTCAAACTTAAAATTCAAACTCAAGTTTTTAAATCTTCTTAAATTCTTTTAAAATTCAAAAACTTAACCTAAGGTCTAAACCTTTTACTTAACTGTAGGAAAACAAATGGATCATTGACAGTGGATGCTCCAGACACATGACTGGGGATCCCACCAAATTTACTGAACTCAAGTACAAAAGACTAGGGACCGTTGCTTTTGGAAACAACGGTAAACTTAAGGTAATTGGCCTAGGCAATATTGAACTTGAGTCTGATTTCATAATAACAAATGTATTACTTGTTGAAAATTTCAACTTCAATTTACTAAGCATTAGCCAATTGTGTGACACTGGTTATAAGGTTAGGTTCCTATCCAACGAATGTCTGATCAAACACAATGACAACCCAAACATCACACTTAGAGGACTTAGGCACAATAACATTTATGAAATTAAGTTAACCTGTCCCTTAGAAAACTGCCTCTTAACCCATAAGGATGAGACTTGGCTCTGGCATAGGAGACTTTCACACACACACTTCAGAAAACTACCTAAACTAAATGGTTTAGTTAGAGGCCTACCAAAGTTATCTAACCTTGAGTCAACCTTATGTAATGCTTGTCAACAAGGAAAACAAACTAGGTCAACCCACAAACCAACTAATCAAACTCAAACCAAGTTAATTCTGGAATTAATTCACCTAGACCTATTTGACTCACATGGGGTTAAATCAATTAATGGGAACCTATACTGCCTAGTAATTATAGATGACTATTCAAGATTTACCTGGGTAAAATTCTTAAAAAAATAAAGATGAAACTTTTGATACACTCACTCAATTTTGTAAATTAACAGAAAATGAAAAAGGGGTTAAAATCAAAAGACTTAGGAGCGATAATGGCGGAGAATTCAAAAATTACAAATTTAATCAATTTTGTCTAGAAAATGGCTACCATCACGAATTCTCTTGCCCTAAAACACCTCAACAAAATGGAGTTGTAGAAAGAAAAAATAGAACACTACAAGAAGCAGCTAGAACAATGCTTAATAAATACAACTCACCTAAATACCTTTGGGCTGAGGCTGTCAGTACATCTTGTTATGTACAAAATAGAATAACTCTAATTCAAAACCTAGGAAAGACCTCCTTTGAAATCTATTATAACAAACAACCTAACATTAAATACCTTAAAGTATTTGGATGTAAAGTCTATATCTTAAATACTAGAGAACACTTAGGAAAATTTACTTCTAAGGTTGAGGAAGGCATCTTTGTAGGTTATTCCCTTACCAGTAGAGCCTATAGAGTTTATAACAAAATTACCCTAAAAATTGAAGAAACTACAAATGTAAAATTTGATGAGAAATCTGACCCAAATAACTCTGATCAAACCACCTACCAACCAATTGACTTTGTTAGATCCAGTACTAACCCTGATGAAAGGTCAATTGAGGACCAAAATGATGATCTAACTGAACCCACACCTGAAACTGAACCTAACCAACCCAGAACTGTTCGGTTCAGACTAGATCAGCCTTTAGAAATCTTAGTCAGATAGCTCTGATTTCCAAAATTGAACCTAAGTCTATAGAAGAATCCTTACTTGACCCTGATTGGATCATTGTTATGCAAGAGGAGTTAGCTCAATTTGAACGTAGTCAAGTCTGGGATTTAGTACCCTTACCTAAAAACAAAAAGTTTATTGAGACCAAATGGGTTTTTCGAAATAAACTTAATGAACAAGGTGAAACAGTAAGAAATAAGGCTAGGCTAGTAGCTAAGGGGTTTAGCCAAGTAGAAGGTCTTGATTATGATGAAACCTATGCCCCTGTAGCTAGACTTGAATCCATTAGAATGCTCTTAAGTTATGCAGCCCATAAGGGATTTAAGCTTTATCAAATGGATGTTAAGTCAGCCTTCCTAAATGGCCTAATTAAAGAAGAGGTTTATGTAGGTCAACCCCCTGGTTTTGAAAGCTTAGAACACCCTGACTATGTCTTTAGACTTAAGAAAGCCCTATATGGACTTAAGCAAGCACCTAGGGCCTGGTATGAAAGACTGTCTAACTACTTAGTTTCAAAAGGTTTTAACCAAGGCAAAATTGACCCAACACTATTTGTTAAAACTCTAAAAAATGATATCTTTGTAGCCCAAGTATATGTAGATGATATAGTATTTGGCTCAACTAACTCAGACTTTTTACAAGATTTCACAACGATAATGGAAACTGAATTTGAAATGAGTTTAGTAGGTCAATTATGTTTCTTTTTAGGGCTACAAATAAAACAGACCAGTGAGGGTACCTTTGTCTATCAACAAAAATACACAAAAGAACTACTTAGAAAATTTGGAATGGATAATACAAAAGAGATTAAGACACCAATGGCTACCAATCAAACTATAGATAGTGACCCAAAAGGCAAACCTGTTGACCTTAAGTACTATAGAAGTGTCATAGGAAGCCTACTTTACTTAACTGCAAGTCGACCTAATATTCTTTTTGCAGTTAGTATGTGTGCTAGGTATTAAACATGTGCTAAAGAGTCACACCTAACCCTAGTTAAAAGAATATTTAGGTACCTTAAAGGAACAGAAAGATTAGGAATTTGGTACCCTAGAACAACCCAGTTTGAGCTTATTGGATATTCTGACTCAGACTATGCTGGCTGTAAATTAGACAGAAAAAGTACCAGTGGTGGATGCCAACTTCTAGGACCCTCACTAGTTAGCTGGTTTAGTAGAAAACAACACTGTGTTGCCCTATCCACCACTGAAGCTGAGTACATAGCTATGGGTGAGTGTGTAGCCCAACTACTCTGGATGATGCATACCCTAAAGGACCTTCACTTAGATTTTAAACAAGTCAAAATTTTTATAGATAACCTAAGTTCAAAAACATGGATCTTTCAAACTTGTTTTCAAAAGTTTATTGTCTTTCAAAATTTAACTTACACACGGACTTTTCAAACTTGTTTTTTTTAAGAACTTTATTGTCTTTCAAAATTTGATTTTCAAAACTGGCAGACTTAGCCTAAGCTTGACCCCTAGAATTGCATGAACCTATAGATTTAGGTAGCCGCATCTCACAAAACACATTAAGATTAACTTGTTTGTGTTTGCAAAAACATAGAACGGTTGTGAGATGCATAGGACTCTACCTGGACTTCCGAATGCTTAAGTCAGTGCATCACAGTAAGTCTGGGCGTAAAATACCAACATTACAGTGATCAAGTCAAGTAGTCTTGCACTAAAATCTGAGCTAGACATTATTACTTGACTTGACTAACCCAGTGAACACTACTATCATCTAGATAGTTAGTCAGTAACTAGAGTTAGATACATGAAAAGGGACCACAATCATTACTTGGTCCAGGGGGAGCTGAGGTCAAAATACTTTTTCAAAATGTCATTTTTGACAAAACACATTTGAAAATTTTGATAAAAGTTGATAAAGATTGAGAGGGAGTTCTAGCTAATCCCTAAAAACATTTTTTTTAGTAAGATTGATATTATATTTTCGAAAAAAAAATCTTTTGAAAGAAAATTTCTTGTTGTGAGCTAAGTAAATAGATTTAAGACTAGTTTATTTCTAACACTTAGCCTATATTTCTACTCCCTTAAACTTGTTATGCTTATATTTTTTTTGATGAATGACAAAGGGGGAGAGTAGGGTAAAAGGGTTAGAAAATTACAAACAGCATGCTTATTTCACATTTATTTATCTCTGCTTTCTTGTGTGCTGCAACTTTCATACCTATGCTTGTGTTATATTGTTTGCATGTTTATGCAAGTTCATATCTGCTGTTGTTTCTAACTTTAACCTGAGTTGTCAATACATCAAAAAGGGGGAGATTGTTGGTGCAGTTTGCACTAACGGTCAAACTCGGGTTTTGATGTATGACAAAGTGGTTAAAGTTAGGGTTGTTGGTGTTTAACCTCTTTACTAAGTGTGCAGGGTTGAAAGACTTAGGACCAGACACCAGGCTGAAGTCCAGGATGGTTGAGTCCTGGCGGGAAGTCCAGTTGGGTCTGCGGGACCTGACAACTGGCAGAAGACCAAGATGGTTGAGACTTGGCAGGAAGACCAGGGTGGTTGAGCCTTGGCAGGAAGTCCTGGTGGGTCAAAAAGTCAAGTAAAGCTGCACAAAGGGTAAGTGAGGTAAGTCACTGGAGGAGCGAACCAGTGAGGACGAGTTCCACGTCGAGAGAACAGCAGGCGTCGGTTCGACCTAGGGCTCCATTTTGGAGACCAAAGTCAGAACCAAGACAGCTAAGGCTGTATAAATCTAATAATTTATTATGTTATTATGTTTTGGACTAACCCTGGATGCAGGACCGAAGGAACGTGAGTCTGCAGCTCAGAGTGCCTCAAAGGAGTGAGGTAACTGCTGACCAGGGCGCCCGGAGTGTCCCGGGCGCCCCCAAGGTGAACACCAAACACACAATCACAAAGTGCGCCTCGACAGTACAAGCTGCGGGCGCCCCTGTGCTTCCGGGCGCCCCCGCTGCTCCCGGGCGCCCCCTGCGCTGCGGGCGCCCCCATGCGCACACCTCGAACCTAAACACTGCGAAGCCAAGGAGATAGAACTTTGACCCGGTCAATGCGGGCGCCCCGAGCGCTCCGGGCGCCCCGGTCAAAGCGGATCCAGAGGATCAGACGCGACCGAGAGCCCTGTGGATCAGAGGCCACGTGGGGGGCGCCCCGGACGTCCCGGGCACCCCCAGGCCCTATATAAAGGGCCCTCGACCCCATGCTTCGAATAACACTTCTTCCAACGCCTCAAAGTTCTTCTACGCTCGCGCCTTGCTCCGGATACGCTTCACTTCGAGCTGACGACGTCCTGCTGCCCCGAAAGAGTCGACCTACTCCGGACGTCGGTAAAAAGAAGAACTTAATTTTTTTAATATATATTTTATTGCATTTAATTACTTGAAAGTGTGGGGTTGTCACACTTTCAATTCTTTTGTACTCGCCTACTCTATCGGGGTTTACCGGTAGAGAGTTTTAGTGGATTGCCCAACGGAAAGGTCCGAGGGACCTGGGCCTTCGAGTAGGAGTCGCCGAAGGCTCCGAACGAAGTAAAACTCGTCGTGTTTGTGTGTTCGTTTTTCGTTTCTTTCGTTTCCGCTGTGCACGCTTTTTAAAGCGCTCTAATTTTTTTTAAAGTCACGTGATTCACCCCCCCTCTCACGTGCATCGATCCTACAGTAACCTCTTGGAGAGAGTGCAGTGAGATCGTGTCTTGGAGGGACAAACTTTAAGCGTTGATCCAACTAATGAAACCAACGAAGGTTTCAAAGTTTAGATCTAGATAGGTTATACTATCTTAATAATGCATACTACCTATCTGTTTGTTCTAATCTTATTTTGCAGGATTATTATATATTCTACTAACTCTGTTTTGTAGAATCAAGATCCTTTAAACTTTAAAGAATAGCTTTTGACTCAAAACATAGAATCAGACTCTGTTAGCGGTCACGCATACAAAATTCAAAGATCTAGAAATTAGGGGTTCAGTCGACTCAACCATCAAATCTGGCATAGGTCAGAACTTCGATCACAAAATTGATATATGTTCAGTCAACTGAGAAAAGTGATAAGTCAACTGATCCATAAAAGGAAATGACAGATAAGTAGATTTGCGAGAAAGGAAATTCAGAGGTTTAGTCGACTGATAAGTTTTATCAGTCAACCGAATAACATGATTTATGGGATTGGACAGATTAGATTAGAGCAAAGAAGGAAAGGTGTGGGTAAAGAGGGTCTCAAGGTTCGGGCCAAGCACAGAATTCTCAGTTTACTCCATCTCGTTTCTGCTGCTACAACTACGTAAGTTCACCACTACTATGCCGAAAGGCTCACTGACAATCTATGCTAAAAACTTCAATCTTATTGTCAGTATACTTTACATTTTGTACTTGTATTCATTTATAAAAGAGATAGTAGGTTATTACTATCCTCCTCTCATCTTGTACAAGTTTGCTTTTCTCCAAAAGGCTTCGGAGAAAAGGACTATAGTGGATTGCTCAACGAAGTGATCAAGGATCACAGACCTTGGAGTAGGAGTCGACGAAGGCTTCGAACCTAGTAAAAAAAGAACTTGTCTCTTGATTTATGTATTTATTTATTCCACTGCTACTTTGATTTGTGAGTTTTAAAAAGAACAGAAAGATTTCAAACAAATGAGATTCACCCTTGATAAAGGCACAAATCGTGTGTAACAATAGGATGATAAATGTTTACCACATGTGCAGATTAAATACTTAATGAGTTTAGAGGACCAGACACCAAGCTGAAATTTAATCAGGTAAGAAGGACCAGATAACTGGCAGAAAACCCAGATAGGTTAGAGAGAACCAGATATCTAGCAAGAAATCCAATTGGATCAGCAGGACTAGTCAACTGGCTGAAGTCTAGATGGGACATCTGATAGAAAAACTTAGTGGGTTAGAATATCAAAAGTCAAGTGACTCTGTAAATGGTAACTTATGTAAGCAATTGGAGGAGAGAGATTTAGTGAGGACGAGTCCTAGTGGGACTATAAGTGCTAGTCCAATTTAGATCCAATTTTAAAATCTAAGTTGAGACTAAGACTAGACCTTAGTCTTGGTTAGATAAGATATAATTGATGTGCATAGATTATATATGACTTTATGCATTATTTAACACACATCTACTTGTATTTGATGAGTATACCCTAATTTATTGAACCCTATATATTTTGTATGACTTCGCTACTTTCACTTTTCTTTTATTCGGAGATTTGTTCCTTTTTTTTATTTTGATTGATAAGACGTGATTTGAAAGCAGCTACCAACATGGGGGGCTGTGATTTTGTCACCCCACACACCACGATCATGCCCTCCCTTTCCACAGACCGCATAGCCTGGTAGTGCCCTCTGGCATGGCCTGCGGGGCCATTTTCTAGGCGGTACCATGGTCGAGCTGTGCCAAGTGGCACGACACTTGGCATGCCCCGTGCGGCTACCGCCGCACCCTGCACAGCACGACCATGTGGTTTCACATGGTCGTGCCTTCTTGTAGGGTAGGGTCATGTGCCCCCTATAGAAGGGGTCTTCCTCCTCTAGAGCATTGATCTTTAGCTTGGGGTTAGCCCCTTTTCCTTGGAGAAGGGTTCTCCCCTCTAGGGGAGTCCCTAGAGCCACCGTCGTTGCCTCCCTCCACGATCCATCCACCACCGGAGCAAGGAGATCCTCCATAAAGGCCCACGCTCCATTGATAAACATTCTCTTCCCTTTCCATATTTGTTTAGGGTTGTAGATTATTATCTTCTTGTTGTATCTTCTTTGCAATGGAGTATATCTCATTTCTAGGATATAAGAAGTAGCTACTTTGTGATGATGTTGCATAAACTATAGATTTGGTTATTTTCTTATTCAATGAATTATTTATCTTTTTCTATGTGTATTCTGCCTTGTATGTGAAATGTGTGTGTAGTGAATACATGTAGTTATAAGGGTTTGACCGCTACGTAGAGGGAGTGTTCGAGATCATATGAAGGGGAGCCTTAGTGACAGAGGCTACCTTTAACCAGATATCTCGGGTATTGCCTCAAAATGGAGGTATCCTTTACAAGAGATTAGCTAACACTACTTAATGGGTTTCTCTCTATCCTGTCATAGGAAGTGTTTTGTGTAATTTAGAGAAGTAAGACTGGGGGCCTTTAGTGACAAAAAATTACCTTTAACCGGACTCTCTATGTTACTTTCTCTAATTGATGACATTGAATACCCAAGGGGTAAGTACTCTGATGCACTTCTATAGGGTTAACACCGGTATCTAGTTAGGATCTCTATGAATGCATAAACATTGAGATTATGATATGAACAATCCATAGTGCATCAACTAGTATTGTAGAAACTAAAATCCTAGATTACACTCATCCACCCTTCCCTAAAGATCAACTCTCTCTCTTTATCCCTCTCCCTTCCTCTCTTCTCTCTTTATAACAAGCTTTCACAACCAATCCCTGTGATCGTCTAGATAACTTACATTTGCATACTTGACTAGTGCTTAATCAACATTCCCTATAAATCGATATTTTTATTTCTTAACGACTTTCCTGTGAACTTGCGGACACTCATCAATAATTTATAATATACATTTATGCTAATTCTATTTTATAGGTAATTTTGGTTATTTTGACTAGCATGTTTGGTAAGAGTGTGAAGTGAAAAATCAAGATTGGATTAACAGTATTCTAGGTGCCTCAAGTGAAGGAGGGCGTCTTGAGTAAAGTATTGAGGGTGCTTCTCATGACTGGGGGTTCCCCAGAACAGATAAAGTTTGAGGAAGAAACTTCAACACTTGAGGCACCTCAGGTTGTTAGAGATGCCCTAGGTTGAAGCATTAGAGGAAACCATCAGTTCGTTGAGGGCGCTTCTAAGAGGATAGACGCTAAAGTTCTCAAATCTAATCAGCATTCATGAGGCACCCTGAATGAACCAAGGTACCTCCAATGCACTATAAAAGGAGCATTAGCACCTCCAATGGGCCTTGGAGTAGTAGTCGCGGGGCTACGAACCAAGTAAAAATAAAAGTGTTCTTACTTTTTGTTGTATTTTATTTTTTTTCGCTATGTACTTGAGTTTCCAAAAAGATTTTAAAAGACAAAAAGAAAAGTTTAAAAATAAGATTCACCCCCTCTCATTCGTTTCGATCCTATACCATGACCCCCTTAGACTTTCTGTTTCATGACAACTCTCTATAGTCTCTACTTCAAGGGTTCCGAACCATATAAAATCAATTTGTTGTTCTTGTGTGTAGTTTGTATTTATTTCTTTTATTTTTGCTGTGTTTTACTCTTTTGTAGATGAGCACGAACAACGATTAAGAAAAGCAACAAACCGTTATTCACCCCCTCTTAATGTCACTGATCCCAACACTAGTAGCCACTTGAATCTCTTTATGTCCTCAAACTTTAATTCATAACTTAGGTAGCATGTTGTGGGTTTTTAAAATTAAGACAATTGTATATAAATTGACATAAATTCACTATTGAATTTAGTCATATCGTATTCACTCAAAAATAACATCAATGTGTTTCTAAGACTCTCTTAACTCTAATCATTCTAAAAAATTTAAAATTTAAATATTGTATGATTATTAGTAAATTTGATTAAAACGCATTGATTGCATTAGGAATATCAAATCAAGACTAATTCACTCCTAGGAGCCTTTTATGTCTCATGATTAGGGATAGCAATGGGGGGTCGGGGATGGGTTTGCCGTCCCCATATCCGTCCCCGAAGTAAATCTCCATCCCCATCCCCGTCCCCATCCCTGCTTCTACTTAATAGGGGAATCTCCGTCCCCGAACCCACGGGGAGTAAATTTCCATCCCCGTCCTCATCCCTATTTGAAATATCCATTTTTTTCCATGTTAAAAACTCAAAGTTAGTAGTAAAAATACAACTATGTATGGATACAAAATCTAATAGCATAATAATATCATAAAATCTAATAGCTTTCATATCCTCAAAAAAAATTTCGAATCGAAGCCGGTCTCTTCCATATCCTCAAAAAAATTTCAAAGGCGATCTGACTAAGAATGAAGAGTGCGGAGCAAAAGGAGATCTTATCCGGCGAGTGGCGAGTGGCGAGTGGCGGCTGGGAGACGAGACAGAAGGGTTGAAGAGAATCAAAAACTTGTGGGAGGCGGCGAGTGAGCGACGATTCATTACTCATTAGGGTTTTAACAAATCTTTAATATTAATATTATTAAAATTATTTTAATAATTATTATTAATTTATTATTATTAAAGATATCGGGGCGGGTTCGGGGATGGGGATAACATCCCCATATCCGCCCCATCTGTTTCGGGGATTTTTAAAAATCCCCGAATCCGAATCCTAACGCGATAATATCTCCCCAAACCCTCCCTATTTCAGATTTTTCCCGCGGATATCCAAATCCGTGGGGAAAATTGTCATCCCTACTCATGATGCCCTCAAAATTAAGGTTTAAGGATATAATGAGGCTTAGGAGGTTTCTAAAAGTGAATTAGTTCTAATTTAAATTCATTCGGATATGTCTAAAATCATTAATGTCTTAGACTTATCATATTCTATTCAAATTAAGACCATTATATTTTTGAGACACTCATGAGTGTGATCATGGCTTTCAACCTTTGATTATATTCCATATTTAACTCGTTGTAAGGTTTAAAATGTTTTTAATTTGTTTAGAGAGTGAGAGAAATAATACTTTTAAAATTCAATACAATGTGATTCATTTTAAAAATTTTAAATGTGATTCAATGCTCAAATATGTTAGAAAAGTATGTGCATAATGGGTGAGCTGTATTTTTGAAAACAATATATGATTTGATAAATATAGAAGTACGGTGCATATTTATATATTAATAAAAACCATATTTGCGGTTCAATAAAATGTTGAAAATAATAACTCATCAAATTAAATCAATTTTAAATTGAATTTAATAATTAAATTTTATTTTATTTTATATTGATTGGTCCAAATTTATTGATGGTTGTTCAAATTATAATACAACGTAATACTCAATTCTAACTTAAATCAAATTGAAAAGCATAAATTTTGAATTTTAAAGAATAAAACATTGAATTTGTTATTGAAAGAAATTTATTTACGTTAGAAATGGATCGATGAATTGATCGGTCGTCAATTGCGTGCATTTTTTAATGTAATCATGAAACATTTCTTAAATTAGATCGAATTTGTTATTAGGAGCCCTAGAGTCAATTATATGATGATTGACTAGGGACATTTTGTATCATATTCTATCATTAATAAAGACATGTTTGGTTATTATACTTACTTTGTATTTGTGAAAAATAACTAAGTATAATAATGTCCTCAGTGACGGATCTAGGATTATAAGTTCGAGGGGGCCAACGTAAATAATTATTATAATAATAATCAAGAAAATAATTATTATAATAATATCTTCTTTAATCTTTCAAAGATAATGTATATTGAGTTAAAATTTGAAAAATAAAAAAATATTTTTTTTAAATTTAATCATCCAAGGGATTTGAACCCTAGATGTATGCTAAAATAAAAATTAGACTTAGCATTAAACCCACTACAAATATAAACTTATAAAGGAGTCAAATTATATATATACTAAGAAAATAAAAATTGCTATACTAAAAAAATAAAAATTTCTATATAAAAATAATATTATTAAAAATTTTGGGGGGCCGTGGCCCTCCCATGTCCCCATGTAAATCTGCCTCTGAATGTCCTTGGGTAGTAGGTTCTTATCTACATTATATCGATTGGTTGAATCGATAGTGAGATGATGTAGAGAACACTACTCTAAACCATTCCTAGTCAAGTATTAATATTCAAGGACAATATTAATGCATGGAGACTAGCATGTAGGTCAATTGATAACTTGAGCTCACAAGTCATGGATATGTGATATCAAGTTGACACATGGGTATACATTAGAGAATGTATACTGAATTTACCCGCCATGAGAAAGTTTCATAGATTGTTATATGAGTGTCATAAACTTTCTCATGTGACTATTAGTATGAATAGTCCTTAGACCTGAAGTCACTACGGTTCCCTACATAAGGAGAGTTGAGGCAATCAGCCAAGAATGATCGGGAAGATCATAGTTTTAATGTGTGTGCCAATATGTTTAAGGTTAGGGTGTTGGTTGTATTTGATATGTGTGATTAAGTTTGCAGGACTTGGAGAATCACACTTGGGAAACATATCCGAGGAACGAGAGCTGAGGGAGGAGAGCTCCAAGGGCAAGCCAGGAAGTAGACTTCAAGGGCACACGTGAAGGGTGGCATGGAGGCAAGCCGAGGGAAGGCTTGTGTGCGCATCCGAGGGACGATAGCCAGAGGAAGATGACTTCAAGGGGCGAGCCAAGGGAGCATACCTGAAGGCGTACGTGAAGGAGAGTGTTTGGAGAGGTTATAAGTGAGTTGAGAGCCAGGGCAGTCGACTGGCCAGAGGGCAGTCGACTGCCAAAACTCACAGAGAGTTTACAGCCTCAGACCAGTCGACTGCCCCAAGGGCTGTCGACTGGTAACCCCGAAAAACTAGCCGTTGGCTAGCATTTAAAGCTAGACCAGTCGACTGCCCATTCAGTCGACTGCCAAATGGGCAGTCGACTGGTGCGGGTTTGGACATCTTGTTAAGCTGTCTTGTTCTCTTATTTAAAGGGGATTTCTTTGCACGAGTTGGGTACGGTTCTCTACTATACCGAAGTGCTGCTAGTGCTCCATCTGATCTACTCTTCCTCTAGTCTTCATCGTGATCTTGTAAAGAGGAAGAAGACAAAGTTTGTAAAGGTTTCTCCACCTTTGAACGAGGATTTCATAGTGGAGAGTGTGCAACCGTGTGGATCCTTGGATTAGTCACCCGTCGGGTGGATACCAAGTAAAAGTATTGTGAGTTAGCATTGGATCTTATTGTTTTCATTATATTTTGTATTGGGCTAACCCTATTGTAGAGAAAAGCCGAGCCATCGATCCTAATAAGTGGTATCAGAGCACAAGGATGCCTTCAACGGACTAACCGCCAAGAAGAGCAATAATTGAAATGGCCGGCTCGCATATTCAACCGCCGAAATTCGAGGGAGAATTTTCATGGTGGAAGAAAAGAATGGAGGTATTTTTCAACACCGACTTTGATATTATGCTAATCATGGAAAATGATTTTAAGATACCTAGGGATCAAGAAAACAAGCTTCTTGAGAAAGTAAGGTGGAGCAAAAAGCAAAAGGATGATCACTTGGCAAACTCAAAGGCCTTGCATCATCTACTTAGTGTGCTTCCCCAACAAGAAGTGACAAGGATTGGAAACTACTCTAGTGCCAAGGACTTATGGGACAAGTTGGTGGAACTTCATGAAGGCACCTCGGAGGCGAAAATGGCGAAAAGAGATCTCCTTCGGTCCCAACTCAATAGTATCAAGCTTGATAAAGGGAGAAGGTAACGAGTTTACATGCTAGATTTAAAGAAATTCTCATTGGGCTAACAAGTGTAGGAGAACAATTACCCAACCGAGACATCTTGATGAAAGCAATCAATGTCTTCCCAAGAACATCAACATGGAGTTCAATGGTGGATTCATACTACATCTCAAAGGATCTAGAAAAGACATCTCTAAAAGAATTTTTCTCAACTATGGAGCTTCATGAGACTCGAGTTGGAGGAACGATCGAAGAGTCATACTACAAGCCAATGAGTATAGCCCTTGTGGCAAACAAGGGAAAGGGTAAGAAGAAGGAGGTTTCATCATCCGATTCGGAGGAATCGAGTGCTTCCATGGGTAGTGATGCGGAAGCCTATATGGTAAGAAAGGTAAGAAAATCATTTAAACAATTTTCTAATAATAAGTCTCATGGTAGGAAAGAATCAAGGAGCAAACATAAATCAAGAAAGATAATTTGCTACAACTGCCAAGGAGAAGGACACATGAGAGATGAGTGCCCTCTTTTGAAAAAGAAGGAAGAAAAGAAGAAAGAGGGAAAGAAGAAATCAAAAGAGAAGGAGAAGAAGGTACAAAACTTGAAGGCCACATGGGACGATCCATCTTCATCAGAGGAGGAGCATTTTGTTTCCCATTTTGCACTAATGGGAATTGATGATCTCGCATCCACGACATCCGAATTTGAAGAAGAGAGAAGTTCGAGTGAAGATGAAGGGAGCTCTACTGAAGGGGGAGGCTCTACCTCGGAATCGGACTTCTCAGTAAGTGAGGTACATAACTTACCTACTTCTATTCTTGCTAAAATTATCTCTAGCACTAGTGATGACTTAGTTGATGCTAAAAAGAAGATTAAGTGCCTAAAAAGGGAGAATTGCATGCTAAAGGAGAAATTAGCTTTAATGGAAATTAAGGATAATGAACATGTCTCTTCTTCTAACTCAAATGACTCAATGTTAGAAGAAGAAAATAAGGATTTAAGGGAAAAGGTAGATAGTCTTACCCAAGCACTTAGGAAGTTTAAAGTTGGCTCAAAAACATTAGATATGATCATTGGGAGCCAAAGAGCAAGCTTTAGGAAAGAAGGATTAGGGTTTGGAAAGTCTAGCAATGGAAGAACCTATCATTGCTTAATTGCTAGAGGACAATCAAAGACTAAAACCCTTAGCAAGAAATGGATCCCTAAGGAGTACTTGGTTAACCCAATTGGGAAACATTACTATTGGGTACCAAAGTCAATCCTCAAGGGTTAGAGGATTTGGGATAAGTCAACCATGGTATTCAAATTTCAAATTTTTGAAATTTGGTTGACTTAAGACATTGAGGGGGAGTTTGTGGCCCATGGTAGAAATTCATGATGAATTGGGCAAAAATAAGGCTTACCTTGAAAAGATCTCATATTACTTAGTTTATGTATGGGATGTTAGGATGATACATTGGTTCACTTATGCTTATGGCATTGTGTTGAATCATTAAATGTATCAAAATTATTGAAAATAGACCAATCATGGGGAAGACATGTGTTTAATTAATGGATACATTGCCCAAAGATCATGGTTGAATATTTGAAGTATTTGAAAATCATTTCATGTTTTATTTGTGTTGGCATGACCTTGAAACATGTATAAGTTCATAATTGAATTGGAAATTTGATACAAAATTAGTGTTTTCAAGGATTTTGGGACTTTAGTCAAAAGTCAAGCATGTTTGAAATTTTTCATGATTTGATATTTTTCCTTGATAGAGTATGGTATATCAAACATGCCTGCAAAGTTTTATAATTTTTGGAATTTTTTAGAATTTTTTTAGGGTTTCTGAAATTCGGCTCAGAGGCTGAAAAGTCTGACTGAAAGAGTATCAGTCGACTACCCCTTGGGGCAGTCGACTGGCACGGTAAATTTCAGCTTCTGAAACTTTTTCAGAAATAAGTTATTCCCTCAGTTGATGCCATAGGCTAAGGCAATCGTTTTTGATGGTGTCAACGGGGGAGAATGGGTAGTTTAAGTTAGATTTTTTACTTGAATTGGGTGGTTTAAGTTAAATTCTTGACTTAATATTGGATTATGATGAAAATGGCATAGATTAAGGGGGAGGTTACCTCTTAAGGTTACATTTTCAATTTGCTACTATTATTTATTGTTATTGTTAATTGGTATAGTTTATTCCTAACTTAAACATGCTGTCACATATCAAAAAGGGGGAGATTGTTGAGGCAATCGGCCCAAGAATGATCGGGAAGATCATTATTTTGATGTGTGTGCCAATATGTTTAAGGTTAGGGTGTTGGTTGTATTTGATATGTGTGATTAAGTTTACAGGACTTGGAGAATCACACTTGGAAAACATATCCGAGGAACGAGAGCCGAGGGAGGAGAGCTCCAAGGGCAAGCCAGGAAGTGAACATCAAGGGCACACGTGAAGGGTGGCATGTAGGCAAGCCGAGGGAAGGCTTGTGTGCGCATCCGAGGGACGATAGCCAGAGGAAGATGACTTCAAGGGGCGAGCCAAGGGAGCATATTGATAAGTGTTATTTTATTGATCATTTCAGACTCTTAAATCCATGTTTGATCCACATTTTACTTGCTTAATATTGAATTTAGCCTAGGTTTCATGAATCTATTCTATTTTGGACCTAATTGTAAATTTTGATACATTTGAATTGTTTTGCCATTAAATTGTTGAGCTACTTTTGTAGGTATGGAAGGATCATGGACCTAGGTCATGTTGGGTCAGGAATTGAGTCAGAAACGAACCCGGATCAAGTGATCAAGCATCGATTAATAAGGACCATCCGATTCAAAAATGGCTAGATCTAAGCCATTTGAGAACTTCTAGTAAATCCGAGCTGGGGTTAAGGTTGATCAAGAAGTCAGATCAAGATCTGAAGGTTTCATCCAAATCAGAGATCGTTTAACCATTGGATAAAGCTCAGGAGAATCTAGACCGTCCATTCAAAGATCAAGGTGATCAGAACCATTCGTTGCAAGTCTGGAAGATCCGAGCCACTGAGAGATAGATCTTGACCCTTGATCAAGATCTGGAAAGTTTGATCTAAATCAGACAAGGATCAACCGTTGGATGAGTGCTGGCTAATCTAAGTCGTCCGTTTCTTAACTACATAAACCGTCAGCTGCTCCCGATCGCAGCTTGTCGCGTCTTCGCCAGTTCTTCGAGCTTCTTCGTTTGTTCTTCATTTCCACTGTAATTTCTTTTCATCTGAAGGCGTGGCCACCTCGAATTCGACCTTGGAGCAGGATCTGGGTCATTGGGAAGAGGCTTTTGTGGGGATTCTAGCTTGGATTTGCATCGGAATAGAGTTTGATTGAGGGTTTCGTCAACTCTACGATCCGATCGATTGGATCACGATCTCATGCCGTTTTCTTCCATCGGAGCTTACTGGAGGGTCCTCTGGTATGCTTTGATCATCACTTAATCACCGTCACACCTCGACACCGCGAGATCGATTGGTTTTCTTAGCTGGGTGCAATCTGTGAGCTGTGTCGAAATTGAAGCCGATTTTCCATTGATCTGCGGAGCTGAAGGGGTTCTTGGCTTGCTCTTGTGTGACGACAAGGGGATTTTGAGCCGAGGGATGGATCGAGGCTTGATTTCTTAATGCATTTTTGTTGTTTTATCTGTAATTTTCATTTCTGCATTCGCTTTCAGTTCTGAATTTCTGTATCAGCTGTTTAGTTTACGTCCCTGAATTGTTTCTGCGGTAATTAGGTTTCCTTTCTGCAAGGTAATTAGCTAGGGAACTTGTTTAGTGAACAAATCTTTTCAATTTCAGTTTATTTCTTGTTTAATTGCTTGCGTCAAAGTTGTCACTGCGTATCAGCCCTGTTTCTGCAAATTTCAACTTAGTTAAGCTTAGTTTTCGAATTTGTTCCTGCTTTAATTAGTTTCAATTAAGCAAGTTAATGAGATAGATTGCTTGTTAGTGAACTATCAGATTTAATTTCAGTTTGTTTTACACTTAGATCTTGCGTATCAGTTTCTTCCCTT
This sequence comes from Boesenbergia rotunda, assembly GCA_024364735.1. Classification (NCBI taxonomy): domain Eukaryota; kingdom Viridiplantae; phylum Streptophyta; class Magnoliopsida; order Zingiberales; family Zingiberaceae; genus Boesenbergia; species Boesenbergia rotunda. The sequence goes on along the minus strand of JAGFNQ010002195.1, from coordinate 221,115 downwards.
ACGTATCAGTCTATGTTCTGTGCATCAGTTTTCTCCTGTGTATCAATTTTTCTTTGAGTATCAGCTTTTGTTGTAGTTCCTGAATTTGGTATCAAGTGATGCTTAGGTTTTATCTTCTGAATTTATATCTAAGTTTGTTTCATTTTCATAGAAATTGATATAAGTTTCTGCATTCAGATTGTGACTGAATTTCTGCTTGCATTCCTAAATTCCTACTTTCATTCAATTGTTTCTGGATTGGACATTTTCATTTTTGCAAGTTTCAGTTGATCACTTCTGAAGCTAGTTTCGAGCACTTGATTTCAGTTGCTTTGTTTGCCTTTTCATCCAATTTGTTGTAGCATTCGGTGTCTAAATTTCTGTACTTCATTTCTGCATTTTCTGCACATTCAATTCTGTATTAGGATGCTCTGAATTGATCAGTTCTTTATTTGTTGCTCAATTGCTTCATCTATCTCATAACGTCATTTCACTGATAGTTTGTTTTTCCAAGCTAAATTGATCAATCCATTTTCGAATTGTTAGGTATAGTTCCTACACTTAGTATCACTTCGACACATAGTGACTTTTCTCTTTGCGTATGAAGTTTTCGTTGTTGCATTTGTACCAAGTTAACTTTCGGCCTTGAGTGATAATTCCTGACGTTCAACACAGCTTGTAGTGTACACTTACATTTGAGTTCAGTTTTGATTTCCAAATTTTGCTAAGCTGCATTGGTGAGTTAAGTTTCCATTAGTTGAGTGCCTTAGTTGATACTATTTTGCTTAAGTTCACTTAGTTAAATTTCCCTTCTTTTCTTCGCGCTTTTATTTCTGAATTGAAAACAAAACCCAGATTTTATTTGAAACCCAAAAATATTAACGACACATAAATTCAAGCTTGAGTCAACAACCCTAACTAGCCCTAGGAAAAACATGACCTGTGGCCCCTTTACTACATTTTTATCTTTGCTAGCAAAAAGGGTTTCCAGCTTTACAAATATCTAAATTTGAGACCCACATTCGTGACAGCCTCTTTTGGGTCCATCACATACCTGAAGGCGTACGTGAAGGAGAGTGTTTGGAGAGGTTGTAAGTGAGTTGAGAGCCAGGGCAGTCGACTGGCCAGAGGGAAGTCGACTGCCAAAACTCACAGAGAGTTTACAGCCTCGGACCAGTTGACTGCCCTTTAACCCCAAAAAACTAGTCGTTGGCTAGCATTTAAAGCTAGACCAGTCGACTGCCAAATGGGCAGTCGACTGGTGCGGGTCTAAACAGCTTGTTAAGCTGTCTTGTTCTCTTATTTAAAGGGGATTTCTTTGCACGAGTTGGGTACGGTTCTCTACTGTACCGAAGTGCTGCTAGTGCTCCATCTGATCTACTCTTCCTCTAGTCTTCATCATGATCTTGTAAAGAGGAAGAAGACAAAGTTTGTAAAGGTTTCTCCACCTTTGAAGGAGGATTTCATAGCGGAGAGTGTGCAACCGTGTGGATCCTTGGATTAGTCACCAGTCGGGTGGATACCAAGTAAAAGTATTGTGAGTTAGCATTGGATCTTATTGTTTTCATTATATTTTGTATTGGGCTAACCCTATTGTAGAGAAAAGCCGAGCCATCGATCCTAATAAGGAGTTATGTACTTTGAACGTCACCCGTAACAGGGTGGACTATAAAGGCGATCACTGGGTATGTAATGAATTATGCAGAGGGATGTGAGTGATGTAGATGGGATCTATCCCTCCCATATGACGGGAGTGATATCTGTGAGCCCCTTGATCGAGTAGGATTACTAAAACGCATGACCATGCTCAAATGAGTCAATATGAGATATTGAGCTCATTTGTTTGAGTGAGTCTACTCGGGGATCAAGAAACACATAGATTGGTCGAGGATGACACGGTTTATGCCTCATTGGTCAATCTAGATACCGAGGATAAAAGGACAAGGTCATACATTATCATAGTCACAGAGGTTTAGTCGGATCTCGACTTTTCTTGTTACTTGGGTAGCAATGATGCATTGCTAGATGCCGCTCATTGCTTATGTGGCTAAAGCGTTTAGGCGCATTGCCAACGTCATGAGAACCTATTGGGTCACACACTAAGGACATGATCGGGAGCCCGAGTTGGGAACTCGGGAGATCTGATTGGGAGCTCGAGTTGGGAACTCGGGAGCTCGGGCTAGGAGCTCGGCAGACTAGGTCGGGAGCTCGGCACTCGGCAGACTGGGCTAGGAGCTTAGTAGATTGGGTCGGGAGTTCGGCACTCGGCAGACTGGGTCGGGAGCTCGGCGACTTGCTCAACAGACTTGGTCGGGAGCTCGGGGACTTGCTCAGGAGACTTGGTCGGGTGACCTGGTCGGAAGCCCGAGAGGCCCGGTCGGAAGCCCGAGAGGCCCGGTCAGAATTGAATGGAAAATTCATTAAAGTGTTTAATGAAGGAAAGAGAAAAGTCTCTCTTCATTGGATGAAGAGAAGGTGACGAGTCACATGAAAAGATGTGCTCCTTATTGGCTTTAATGAAGGGAAGTCAAAGAGACAAAAGACTCTTCATATTCGTGGGATGAATATAAAAGAGGGTCTAGTCATTTTGAATGGGTGTGTGTGAGCTTTCCCTTCTTCCCTTCCTCTCTTCTTCCTCTTCTCCCTCTTGGCCGAAACCCCTTTGGGGTTCTTGGTGGTCTTGTGAACTACCTCAAGTTGCTAGCACAACTAAGGTAGTTCTTCCCGAAGTTGAGAGATCGTGTCCGTGTGGATACGAATAGAGGCACGGACACTTGAACGTGCAAGAGATCCGGTACACCTTGGACGAGCGGGATAAGCGAAGGGCACGCTCCAAAGGTATACACTTTAGATGGATCTATTAGATAGATGAACTTTGTACGAGTTTTTCTTTCGCATGGATCGCTCGAGGGATCTTATTTCCGCTGTGTTTTGTGTTTTGGTGACGGGAGATCCCAACAGAATTAATCGACGTAATACTAATTAAAAAACGATAAATCTAGTAGGATTGATCCATATGAAAGAGTGAATCACATGTATTTAAAAAAATATTGACTTTTTTGGAATTAATATGAAATTTTGAGTGCACAGTAGAAATTAAAGTGAAGAAACAAGACACAAGGATACTAAGATTTACTTGGTTCGGAGACTTCGATGACTCCTACTCTAAGGATCAGGTCCGTTGGATAATGAGAAAATGAGATATATGAAGTGATATAAGGGAAATTCATGAAATTTGATATGAGATAAGGAACAAAATGATACTCCTCTATAAATGTGATCAAATCATTGAAATATGATTTTGAAAGAACCTAAGCAAGTTCTAGAGTACAATCACATGTATGTGTCACAAAAATAAAGCTAACCTCACTAGGTAAAAAATAATTCATCTCAATTCCTCAATCAAGAATCCATGGCCAAGTAGTACTCAAGCATCCAAGATTTCATCCATGAGCTCAAACCCTAAGTTTTAACAACCAAATTTAATTTGTTTTCAAAAGACTCTAAAATGCTATGAAGACAACCTAGAGGAATACATTTATTCCTACTCATGAAGAAAAAGTGCCAAAAGATATAAAATGATATTTACAATGTCTATTTATTAATTCTACTCTACTCATGCATTTATTAGCAAGAATTCATTTCAAAAGAAAATTCTACTTCTAGCAAGCATAAAGAGGAAAATGGCAATGAAAGAAAATGCAAGAAAAAATAAACTCCCTTTTATTTCTGGCGGTCGGAGTCTATCTAGAAATAATTTCCATCTTGGTAGTGGAGGAGTAGGAGTAGCTGAAAAAATTTCCTTCATTTGTTCAATTTTATTTTGCATCACTCCCCCACACTTATTCTTCACAGTAAACTGTCCAGGTGGCCGAAGGTGACTTAGGTCCAATATCCAATGTAGAGGTGGAGTGCTATAAGTTAAAGCAAGATCATCTCCTCCCTCTTTATTCTTTTTTGAAAATCTTCCAGGTGGTTGAAGACTGTTTAGGTGGAGTACCCATTCCAGTAGTCTTCTGGACCCTGCAAAACCATGTAAGACCTCCGTCAAGCGTGCAGGGTAAGAAAGAAGTGCAATATCATCAATCTTTACATAAAATGTATCTAAAAATGCATCGCATCCAATAAAATCAATTTTGGGTATCTCAGTAAATTTTTCACAAGCATATTCTAAATGAGGTATATCAAGAAAAATTCCACAGTCAATAGAGTCAATCTCGGGTACCTCTAACAGTTTTTCACATTCAATTTCAGCATAAGAAATAACAAGAGACTCTTCACAATAAACAACTTCAATTTCAGGTTCTTCTAAAAATTTTTCACAATCAAAATCCATCAAAGGTGTATTAAGAAATGTTCCACAGCCAATCAAATCAATTTCAGGTATCTCCATAAGTTTTTCACACTCAATTTCAGCATAAGAAATAACAAGAGATTCTTCACAATAAACAACTTCAATTTCAGGCTCTTCTAAAAATTTTTCACTATCAACATAATATGTATCAAGAATATCATCATAACAAACAACTTCAATTATAGGTTCCTCTAAAATTTGTTCACAACCCATATCTACAAGAGATGTATTAGGTAATGCATTATGACCAATGAAATCAATATTTGGTACCTCTATTGGATTTACACAAACAATTTCTACACAAGGTATATCAATAAATTCATCAGAATCAATAAAGTCAGCACTAGGTACCTCGCTGCATTTTTCTGAACAAAGAGGAGAAATACTTACCTGAGCGTGCTGGATAATACCTGAAGGTTCTATAATAGTAGATGTATCTGTGGTCTCCTCCTGATCAAGTTCATGCTCCTCTTCAGCCTCAAGCTCTGGTGGACCCTCAACTAGGATAGGTGATCCTTAGGCTCTTACTTCCACCAAGCAAGTCCCTACACTTTCTGGTTCATCCACTACAAGAATTTTTGCAATCAACATCGCCCAATCGACAACGTTTTTTTAAAAAAACGTTGTCTTTTTTTGTTTTACAACGTTTTTAGTGAAAAGCGTTGTCTATGTGTTTTCTGTTTAAGCAGTTAAAGCAGTGGACGGCTGAGATTGATTCCGCTTCATCCAACGGTGGATCCTTGTCCGATTTGATTCAAAATTTCCAGATCTTGATCAGAGGTCAGGATCATCCTCGTGGTAGCTCGGATCTGCCAGATCTCCAACGGATGGTTCAGATCACCTTGATCTTTGAATGGATGGTCTAGATCACTCTGATCATGATCCAACGGCTAGATGATCTCTGATTGGGCTGAAACTCTCAGATCTTGATCTGATCGCTTGATTAAACTTAATCCCAGCTCGGATTGATCGAAAGTTCTCAAATGGTCTAGATCTAACCGTTCTTGCATCGGACGGTCCAAATGAGTTGACGCTTGATTCCTTTGACCTGGTCCACTTTGACTCAACCTTGACCCAACATAACCTAGGTCCACTTCCTTCCAAGCCTACAAAAGTAGATCAAAAATTTAGTGACAAAACAACTCAAATATAACCAAATTTGCAATTAAGTCCAAAAAGAGTATAAATCCTAAAACCTAGGGTAAATCCACAATTACACAAGTAAAACATGGGTCAAATACGGATTTAAGCATATGAAATGATCAACAAAATGACACTTATCAACACCCCCACACTTAGGCTTGAGCGTCTCGCGAAAAGTACTAAATATGTATCCCCTAGTTTATTTCCAAACATAAGTAGAAGCAATTGAAAAGAAATTACCTAGGGTTGTCAATTCTCAAAAATCTAAGCTCAATAGACTAGTATCTTGTCCTTAAATCAACAACTTAACAAATTCAACCTTCATGATTCATTGAGATGAATTTCACTCTCTAAGCCTTTCAAAGGAAACTTTTTGTGGCTCTCTTCCTAAGTTCTAAGTACATGATGAAAATGGAGCTCACTCATACACACATGCTTCTTGCACTATCATAGGCTTGCTTATTATCTACTCTCTACCATTATTCAAGATTAGAATCAATCATCTATAAAAGTTTATTCAAAAGTGAAAGAAATAGGAAATGGTAGAAATGAAATAAAAACAAAGTAAATAACAAATTTGAATGAGTGGAAGACTTGGATGTTCAAGGATATTCTTGATGCATTTTTGCCCTCCTTTCAGTCCATATAATGAAATCCAAAGTGTGGTAGAGTGAGTCTTTGCAATGCCCTTCAAAAATTTGATGAAAAAAAACCTCATCAACTCCTTTGTGCCAACTTTCCATCTTGTGTGCCAATTTTTCTCTTCTCTTCTTCTTTCTGATTTTTCTTTTCTTTTTCTTTCTCTCTAGTAAATTCAAAATGTAAATGAGTAGATCTTCAATTTGGATGAGAATTACTTCACTAATCCATTGTGCCGAAATTCATTGATGTGCCACTTGCTTCTTTGTTTTCTTCCAAACTGCTTTTTTTTTACCAGCTGCTAACTCACTGTTTTTTTTTTCTGCAGCTTCTCCTTGTTTTTATTCATGGTACGATCAGCTTCCAACTTCTCCCAGGTTTAGAGCACTCAAGTAAAATCGAATTCAGAATTCTTCTTCACTGTTTTTTTTTCAAACTACTTTTCCTTTTCTGAATTTGTTGGCAGCTGCAACTTGTTTATCTGAACAGCTCCACACTTAACTTGTAAACCTTGCAATTCATTGATATTTCGCAGCAATTAACCTCAATTAACAATGGAAAATCCACATGCTTCACTTGAGAATTTAAACTTAACAAATTCAATTCCATCCATGGCACACTCACTTTCAAGTTGATACAAACTGTTTTGTTTCTTTTTTTTTTCTTCAAATTCCAGCAACCCTTGCACTGATTTCAGAAGTGTATAGCTGCAATTCAGCTCCTAGAAGAGTGGCCGAAACAATTTCATAGCATTTCTTCCATTTTGGCACAAAATTTCTGATTTTTCCTTTGCACAGATTTTTTTTTTCACTTGTTTCCACTTGGTTCCTCAATTCTGCATAGATTTTCTGCTACAATTCAAGCTTACCACTTCAATTCAGACTTTACCAAAGTGTTGCCAATTAAAGCTTCCATAATTCCTACTTCCCAAGTGCTACAAACTCCATTGCTTTCAAACTCTTTTCCATGGCACAGTTTTTTTATTTTCTCTATTTTTTTCCGTGCCATTACTTCCATTACAGATTTTTTTTTTCAAGATTACTTCACCTCCAATTCACAACTGAATTCCCCCATTTAAATTTAATACCAAGCTCCACTCCAATTGGCAATTTTTGGCTTCAACTCCAAAATGAAATGAATTTTTTTTTCAAATGTTTCCATCACCCAATCCAATCCCCCACACTTAATCTTTTGTCCGTCTCGGGCAAAATAGCATCAAAGAACATCCCCAACAAGCAAGTCCTTAGAAAAATGAATTTAGAAGCAATATGAAGAGTAGGTAGGGAAAATGAGATATATGAAGTGATATAAGGGAAATTCATGAAATTTGATATGAGATAAGGAACAAAATGATACTCCTCTATAAATGTGATCAAATCATTGAAATATGATTTTGAAAGAACCTAAGCAAGTTCTAGAGTACAATCACATGTATGTGTCACAAAAATAAAGCTAACCTCACTAGGTAAAAAATAATTCATCTCAATTCCTCAATCAAGAATCCATGGCCATGTAGTACTCAAGCATCCAAGATTTCATCCATGAGCTCAAACCCTAAGTTTTAACAACCAAATTTAATTTGTTTTCAAAAGACTCTAAAATGCTATGAAGACAACCTAGAGGAATACATTTATTCCTACTCATGAAGAAAAAGTGCCAAAAGATATAAAATGATATTTACAATGTCTATTTATTAATTCTACTCTACTCATGCATTTATTAGCAAGAATTCATTTCAAAAGAAAATTCTACTTCTAGCAAGCATAAAGAGGAAAATGGCAATGAAAGAAAATGCAAGAAAAAATAAACTCCCTTTTATTTCTGGCGGTCGGAGTCTATCTAGAAATAATTTCCATCTTGGTAGTGGAGGAGTAGGAGTAGCTGAAAAAATTTCCTTCATTTGTTCAATTTTATTTTGCATCACTCCCCCACACTTATTCTTCACAGTAAACTGTCCAGGTGGCCGAAGGTGATTTAGGTCCAATATCCAATGTAGAGGTGGAGTGCTATAAGTTAAAGCAAGATCATCTCCTCCCTCTTTATTCTTTTTTGAAAATCTTCCAGGTGGTTGAAGACTGTTTAGGTGGAGTACCCATTCCAGTAGTCTTCTGGACCCTACAAAACCATGTAAGACCTCCGTCAAGCGTGTAGGGTAAGAAAGAAGTGCAATATCATCAATCTTTACATAAAATGTATCTAAAAATGCATCGCATCCAATAAAATCAATTTTGAGTATCTCAGTAAATTTTTCACAAGCATATTCTAAATGAGGTATATCAAGAAAAATTCCACAGTCAATAGAGTCAATCTCGGGCACCTCTAACAGTTTTTCACATTCAATTTCAGCATAAGAAATAACAAGAGACTCTTCACAATAAACAACTTCAATTTCAGGTTCTTCTAAAAATTTTTCACAATCAAAATCCATCAAAGGTGTATTAAGAAATGTTCCACAGCCAATCAAATCAATTTCAGGTATCTCCATAAGTTTTTCACACTCAATTTCAGCATAAGAAATAACAAGAGATTCTTCACAATAAACAACTTCAATTTCAGGCTCTTCTAAAAATTTTTCACTATCAACATAATATGTATCAAGAATATCATCATAACAAACAACTTCAATTATAGGTTCCTCTAAAATTTGTTCGCAACCCATATCTACAAGAGATGTATTAGGTAATGCATTATGACCAATGAAATCAATATTTGGTACCTCTATTGGATTTGCACAAACAATTTCTACACAAGGTATATCAATAAATTCATCAGAATCAATAAAGTCAGCACTAGGTACCTCGCTGCATTTTTCTGAACAAAGAGGAGAAATACTTACCTGAGCGTGCTGGATAATACCTGAAGGTTCTATAATAGTAGATGTATCTGTGGTCTCCTCCTGATCAAGTTCATGCTCCTCTTCAGCCTCAAGCTCTGGTGGACGCTCAACTAGGATAGGTGATCCTTGGGCTCTTGCTTCCACCAAGCAAGTCCCTACACTTTCTGGTTCATCCACTACAAGAATTTTTGCAATCAACATCGCCCAATCGACAACGTTTTTTAAAAAAAACGTTGTCTTTTTTTGTTTTACAACGTTTTTAGTGAAAAGCGTTGTCTATGTGTTTTACTTTTTAATAACAACAACGTTTTATAATGATGCGATGTGCTTAGTGTTGTGGTTTCGGATGAAAGACAACGCTGTTACAAAAGCGTTTTTTAAAAGCGTTGTCGTATTTCCCGCTAAAATAAAAAACACATCCCCTCCCTCCACCTCGCTCATTGCCAACCCTCGGCGGCTCGCGAAAAATCTCTCCGCGCTTCTTTTCTCCGCGAAATATCTCCCTCCACCTCCCTCCACCTCCCTCCCCTTCGAGATAAGAGAGATCGAGGGTGGGACGCACGCGGACCTTCAAATCTCTCTGCTCCCCTTCGCGATGTTCTCCTTCTCCTCCGCATCTCCCTCCCCTTCCAGCATTTCTAAGCTCCCCAATCCCCTCTTTACTTCCTCCACCTCCATTTCCCGAGCCGCCTCCCTCATCCGCCGCACAAGACTCTGAGCCGAAGCCGGATCTGACGGCGTAGACACCACCGCCACTACAAGCGGCCAGGAAAACCCTCCAGAAACGCCGACAAGCATCAGAGGCGGAAATCAAGCTTCCATCCCCTCCGTCGTCCCAATTAGCAACAAGGACATCAAAAAGGTATCTTTTGCGCTCGATTTCTCCATTTCCTCCCTCTTTGCTGATCTCGCGGCTTCGGTTCCATGTCTGCAGGTTGTTCATAAGACGGCGGCGACCTTCGCGCCTAGGGCTTCCACCGCGACCAAGAACCCCGCTGTGCCTGGAACAGCGCTCTACACTGTGTTCGAGGTGCAGGGCTACGCTTCCATGTTCCTCGGCGGAGCCCTCTCCTTCAACCTTATATTTCCGTCCGATGAGCCGGATATTTGGAGATTGATGGGGATGTGGTCCATTTGGATGTTCAGTATGTTCTGCTTCGCTTTTCCGATTGGCACATCTCGCTCATTTCAGATCGAGTTCGTTCGTTCGATTTTAAAGAGTATCACATGTTATCCTGCAGCTATACCTTCTCTTAGAGCGAGGGATTGCTCCAAGAACGAGAAGGAAGCTCTCAACTATCTGTTTCTTCTCAACTATCTGTTTCTTTTGAAAAAAAAGAGAGCTTAAGTTGGTTATCTGTCTACATTTCTACATAACGGAGAAAGCTTATGTTGGATGCAGTTTCTATGTGTTTCTTTATGCTCATTAGATATGAATTAACACATGAAGGTTTGTTTCATCTCTCATATACCTACCAACAAACCAAGTTTTGAAATTTCTAGCTGTGTCAAAATTTCTAGATTTAGTCCCCTGGTGCTTTAACATGAGTTAGAAGAGGGGTAGGAGGAAGGAGATGAAGAGGAAGAAGAGGACACAACTATAAGTTCGAATATAGAATACCATGATACTCACGGGCATATGATTGACTCAATGATAAGACACCTTATTTGTGCCAAATAGTATTGAGTTTTGATAATTTATCGAAATGATATGTTTCAACCATGGTGAATGGCATAGTACGAGATTTCAAATCATGCAAAAGTTTAAGTGCTTGAATTCAGTAGATCCAGCTCTTTTGTATTCTCTTGAGATCTGTTGCAGTTCAACTGTCTCATTGTTTTGTTCTTGTTTCAGGTTCATGCCACCATCCCTCGCCTCATTCTCCATCTTCATGATGATGATCTCAATGTTCGTCAGGCATGCAGGGTATAAATTCTGAAATGGTTTTAAAATCTTGATTATTTTTTGTATTTTACTAAAGCTGACTGCATCCTTTTCTTAACCTACTTAGGTTACCCTTCGACAACTTGCACCCTTGATCGAAGTTGATGGCTTCTCTAATCTTTTCAACAAACAAGTTTTCAGTTCCGAAAGGAGGTAACATATAATGTTTTTTTATTTTTGAGCGCACGGTTGATGTAACAATAGGCTAAGCCTATTCCTTTGATGCCACAGAAGCGATTATGAGGATTTCATAAGAGATTTTTCGAGGCATGCCTATCAACTTCTGTCTCCTAGAGTTGATAGTTACTTGGCATCATTGATCCAGGTATTAATGCAAGGAAGCTTCTCAAATTCACTTTAATCGAACATTCCCAGTTCCATAATTTTGTCGTGCAGGCATTTGATTCTCCTTGGCCAGTGATACAAGCAAATGCAATGTACTTCTCTAGTTGCTTGCTGTCACTTGCGGAAGATCAACGTTCGTTGGCTCCATACTGTTCACAGGTTTAGTGAAGGGATCCCAACTGTGTCATCTTAGTCATTTTTACTAAAGAGACTGAATGACATCTTTTTCTCCCAGGCATTGGGGGCATTGGTGAACAAGATGAGCAAATCGACAGATGCAATTGTCCGAGCATCATGCTCTTTTGCACTGGGTATTTTGATAAAGGCTTTCAATCATTCAATTCTACAACACAACCATTCGATCGAGCTGACTCCAGTAGAAGTAATATTTTGGAATAAGCTGCTAGATTTCACATCCCATTGAAGTGACGAAGGTAAAGAAAGTCGAAAATCTCCACGGCAGTTTTCAGATTCTGCAGTTAACTCAGAGTTCAATAATTAGTCTTTTTTTTGTGTGTGTATAATATCCCTTTTTTCATGTGATGTATAGAAATAGATGCTTGGTAGTGTATCATACCATTTTAATTTGTTTATTCTGTAAATTAATGGTGTATGTTCATTAATTTTCACTGGAAAATTAATGCTTGGTAGTGAATACTTTGTTTATGTATTCAATATGCTTCATTTTTTTCCTTTTAGTTTTAATTTAGACATTATCTTGTTCGACAAGGTTATTATGAAGAACATGTAAATATTAACTAAGATCTTATCATGTTGATTATTTAGTCTTTGTGGACGGACTTTAAAAATAGTCGTAGGAAAACTCAGCCCATCCATCAGAACAAGTGCGGGATATACTTGAATAATGCAATAATTGCCCACTAATCCAAAAGCTTAATCTCTTAGAAAAGGGACATGTTTATTACTTGTATCCTTATACTCCTTATCATGATGTATAATTATTTTGCTTCACCCCTTTTTTCTGGTTCTTTTCTAGTTCTAAGCCATATGCTAAATGATAGATGCATTTAGCTGCAGAAGCATATTGGTTTTGTATGTATTATATGTTTGACCATGATCTTTCGAGTACTCCTGGATGAAGTCTTAATTCTTGATCTATTATTGTTTCCTGTGCAGTGTCATCTTGTTTCCAATTGCAATCACCTTCTATATCACCTTGTGGTTCATTCATTTTGTTGATGGCTTTTTTTCGCCAATCTATGCTCAACTTGGGATTAACATATTTGGTACGAAAATTGATTCTCAGAAAGAAAATTTTGGATTATCTTCCTAGATTATTCCTTTCAGTATCCATTATTTAAGAGCATGCATGTTTTGGCAGATTAGTATAACTTTTTGTAATCTTCTCACTACTCCCCTGCTTTATAGTGCTTACATTTCAGGCAAATTCATGCCCATGTATCATTCCTGAACGTGGATAATAGCCATCGTTAGGATTCAAAAAGCATTTTATTACTGCATCACATAATTTATCAACATTTATTACTACCGTGGATAAAGATAAGTGCTCTGCTGTGTGTGTGTGTGTGTTAGCTTAAAAGATCCTTTGCGCCTTGTTATCTTAATTCATCAGTTGGTTTACTTAAATGGAATTTTCTTTTTTGTAGGACTTGGTTTTGTGACTTCCATAACATTCATCTTCCTGGTTGGAGTGTTCATGTCATCATGGCTAGGGGCATCTGTCCTCAGTCTCGGTGAATGGTTTATCAAGCGCATGCCTTTTGTTCGGCATATCTACAACGCTTCTAAGCAAATTAGTTCTGCTGTATCACCTGGTATTTTATACTAGTCTTTTTTTGGTTCTCTATCAGATGTTATTAATGCATAATCTATGTTCCCTTTTTGTAGACCAGAATAAACAAGCCTTTAAAGAAGTTGCCATTATCAGGCATCCTCGAGTTGGTGAATATGCCTTTGGATTTATCACTTCAACTGTTCTTCTTCAGGTCCATTATTGCCATGAATGCTTAGTTTTGATATTTGTTCTAAAAAAAGTCTGCTCATATTCTCTTGGTGCAAATTTATGCACCTCTATTTAGGAGTAGAAAAATATCACGTTATCACTACATATCAGGTGGCATATATGGGAATAAATTAAATCAGTCAGGCTTAGCTAATTGTCATTCTGTCTGGTTATTTATTTAAAAATACGGTCAAATTAGTAGAACGGCAGCATGAAAATGAATGGCTGACAAAACATACATGGTAGAGAAAGGAGCGAAGGAAGAAAAGTGAAAAACTAGCCGAGTGTGTGTGTGGAACAGAAATGCCAATATCAGTACCGGTTGAAGCATCATTAAAGTATCTAATGCCCATAATTATGTATTGTTTGTGCTCAAATCTGTAGTTTTGGCAATTCTGAAGTTCTTTAGCTGTCGCATTAGACATGCAAGTCATTTGAGCATTTTATTAGTCTCTCAGTATCATTCATTTCTTTATCATGTTCTTCCCCTCATAAAAAATAAAAATTGTTCATTTTTTTTATATCACCTATTTCCCCATTATGCAACAGAGCTGCAATGGTGAGGAGGAACTCTGCTGTGTCTATGTTCCGACAAACCATCTCTACATTGGAGATATTTTTCTGGTCAATTCTAGTGATGTCATAAGACCAAATCTCTCCGTCCGTGAAGCAATTGGTAAACCACAGCCCTTCCACCATTTTTTTTTGTAGTAACTCAGCTCCGGAAAAGCTAATTCCGCGAACAAAACATCCTTTGAACTCATCCTTATTAACTCAAATTCATGGTTACTTGCAGAGATTGTGTCTCAGGTGGCATGTCAATGCCTCAAATTATAACCACGCTGCATGAAGGCCCAGCACTCAATCGAAGCAGAACCAGCAGAAGTTGATACCAAATGCCTCAAATTATTATAAGTGAATTTTATAAACTATTATCAGTGTAAATTGTGAATATTATCAATTGTGAATAAAAATGCTTGTAAATTGTGAATATTGTAAATTGTGAATATTATCAATTGTGAATAAAGATGTTTATAAATTGTGAATATTATAAATTGTGAAAAACACTGCCTATTAAAAAGACAACGTTTTTTAAGTAACAATACACAACACGATTTTTGCGTTGTCTTTGTGCCAAACCACAACGTTTTTAAAAACCAATAGACAACGCGAAAAAGCGTTGTCTTTGCTCCAAACCACAACGCGGAAAAAGCGTTGTCGTAGATATACTTTCTACAACGGCTTCATCAACAACGCTTTTTAAGCATTAACGACAACGCGGAAAAAGCGTTGTTGTTTCACTTTTTTCTTGTAGTGATCTTCTGAATCTTCTAATGTACCAGTAACTTGTGGTGGTCCCTGGGGCTCTGTTCAATCCCCTACACCTGTAGAATCATCTTCTATGCATGCTTCTTCTACAATATCTGCAACAACAATATTAGAAAAATTAGGATCATTAACAACTAAATCATCACAAGATAAAAGTATAGAATGATCCTGTAAAGTTTCAGAATTGACTTTAAAACTATCACAAGTTCTGCAATCAATCTCCTCCAATGCCTCTAAACCAGTAGGAATGGGTGATTCTTGGGGCTCTATGCAATCCCCTACACTCTCAATCCTATCCTCTGGATTTCCTGATACATCAACCAATATAGGTGGTCCCTGGGGCTCAGTGCAATCCCCTACACCTGTAGAATCACAATCATGCCTCTCAGAATTAAAAGTAGCTTGATAAGATAGTTGTCCTGATCTTTGGGTTTTTATTTGATTCCATTGATCTTGTAATTCTCCAAGACGTCTCTGAATATTTTTAAGAGCAGATTCAGCAACTTGTTGTTCTTGAAATGTGAGATAAGGTTGCTGAATATCAAGAGTAGACGGTGCATTTTGAAATTGGAGCTGTTGGGGCTGCTCAAATGGTTGAATGGGCTGATTAAACTGTTGAAAACTTGGTTCACAACTTGGTGGAGATTGTTGAAAATTATGATTCTGAAAACTCTGATCATAGGGTTGAAATTGTTGGTTGAAAGATTGGATTGGCTGCTGAAAATTTTGATTCTGGAATTGAAAACTCTGAAATGGTGGCTGAAAATTCTGATCGTTTGGTGGAAAATATTGCTGTGAAGGTTGAAATCCACTCTGATTTTGATTCTGGAAAGTCTGAAATGGTTGGAACCCCTGCTGAAAATTCTGACTTGGTTGAAAGGATAGCTGACCTTGCTGAAAATTTTGTAGAAAATTTGGATTGTACTCTTGCTGAAAATTCTGAAATTGGGGTTGAAATTGTTGTGGGTGCTGATTGAAAGCTTGGTATTGCTACAAATCTGAATAGGGCTGCTGAAATTATTGGAATTGTTGTGGGTAAGTAGATGAATCACTGTTGGGTCTCTGTTGAGATTTCAAGTGCTTAATCGTATTTTTTTAACTCCTCCAGTGCATCTTTGAGCTCTGATTGTTCGGATTGTGCAGTTGAAAACATTTTGATCTTGCAACCCTGTCACAAAACAAACAAGAAAAAATGGCAGCAGCCGTATACCAAAGATAAAGCACAAGAAAATATGATCAAATGATATGCCCAAAGCACACAAGCAAAAATCAAACAAATCAACTAGTTGCGTCCCCGGCAACGGCGCCAAAATTTTGATGGACCCAATTTAGCTAATTAAAATTGTCACGAAGTGGATCCATCAGAATTTAGAATTTGTAAATGTGCTGGAAACCCTTTTTGTAATCAAAGAAGAAAAGCGTAGTAAAGGGGCCACAGGTCGTATTTTTCCAAGGGCTAGTTCACGTTGTATGATTCGAGCTCGCGTTTATGCGTCGTTAATGTTTTTGGGTTTCAAAAAGAACTTGGGGTTTTGATTTCAATTAACAATGAAAATGCGACGAAAAGGAAATGAAACTTAACTAAGAAACTAGCCAAGGTAATGGTAGCTAATGAATTCAACTAATGGAAAACTTAATCAACAATTGCTACTTAACTGAGTTTTGGAGAATAAGTCTGAATTTGAATGCAAAACAAATACTGAACAAATGAATAAGAGAACATTTGATACGCGAGGAATAATGAAATCAATGTTCCAAATTATACAAGCACCAAGGCTGTAGTTGAAAGTCCCCAAATGAAACTAATTACTTCAACTTGAAAGACAATTCTAATGGAGAAATGCTAACCGTGAATTAAAGCAGGAATGCAGAAATAAATGCAGCAGAATTCAGCAACATAAGTGATGATTGACTGAAGAATTCAGAAGTTCAGAAATGGAAACAAAAATCTAGTGAAGAAACAAGCACACATGGAATCTAATGCGCAAGCTAGCTCAAGAATTGATCCACTGAGAACTTCAGAACTATGGCTGAGAAAATTCAGAAGCTTGTATCAAAGAAGAACCACTAATTACTTAGCACACCTTCAGAAGCTAGCAGCAGAAGCTTACAGATTCAAAACTGAACTTGCAGAAATTTAGTTGGCACACATTCTGAAATTGGCAAGCAACAATTGGAACTAATTGCAATATAACTAAAACAACTTGCAAGGTAATACAGAAGTAAAACTAATGTTTGGATTCAATTCGGTAAAACTAAATGATATGCAGAAGAACTTGTTGATACACAGCTATCACATAAACTGAAATGCAAGAAATCCGAATCTTAATGCAAGAACTAAATCCTAATGCAGAAATGAAAAGAAATTCAGAAACAATCAAATTGTACAGCAAGCTGAAGCTGTATACATGAGTTCCATAAGTATTATCTCTAATTTCGAGAATCAAAGATGGATATGGAATGAACTGAGAAGAATTGCAGATTTCAGAAACTAACCCTGCACTAATTGCAGGAAACAGGAAAAATGGCATAGACAACAGAAATTTAAACTGAAATGAAAACAATCATCCACTAAACAAGTAATCGAACTAATGAAAATGCAGAATTGAAACACTAGTAAATGCAGGAACAATTCAATAACTAAGTTCACTGATATGATTTCAGAAATTAAATGGGAGTGCAGAAAACAGAGTTGATACTCAATGACCACTTGATACGCAAGCAACAAGTAGAAAATTCACTAGAATTGGATACAATTGATCACTGATCTAACTCATTAACTCATCTACTTGCAGAATGAAACCAGATTTAAGCTGGAAAGATTCAAGATAAGGAATTCAAACAACTGCTGATACGAAACAGAAACAGGAGTAAATTCAGTAATTGAAATTACAGCTAAAACACAAAGAAATGCCCTAAAAATTAATCCTCGACCATTCCTTGTATCAAGACCACCTTGTTCGTCACGCAAGGGCAAGCCAAGAACCCTTAAACTCGCAAATCGCTGGGAATTAGCTCCAATTTCAGATCTGATCACAGATTCGCGCACAGCTGCAAATCAGTGATTAAATCTCCATAGAAACCTCCTCCGAGGATCCAGATCTTGCTCCAAGGTGCTGATCGAGTTGGACACGCCTTCAATGGAAGAAATCGCCAAAAGAATTGAAGAAGAAACAGAGAAGAAGAAAGCTGAGCTGAAGACGTGACCATCAGATCTGAACTCTGTTTTCTGTTTAAGTAGTTAAAGCAGTGGACGGCTGAGATTGATTCCGCTTCATCCAACGGTGGATCCTTGTCCGATTTGATTCAAAATTTCCAGATCTTGATCAGAGGTCAGGATCATCCTCGTGGTAGCTCGGATCTGCCAGATCTCCAACGGATGGTTCAGATCACCTTGATCTTTGAATGGATGGTCTAGATCACTCTGATCATGATCCAACGGCTAGATGATCTCTGATTGGGCTGAAACTCTCAGATCTTGATCTGATCGCTTGATTAAACTTAATCCCAGCTCGGATTGATCGAAAGTTCTCAAATGGTCTAGATCTAACCGTTCTTGCATCGGACGGTCCAAATGAGTTGACGCTTGATTCCTTTGACCTGGTCCACTTTGACTCAACCTTGACCCAACATAACCTAGGTCCACTTCCTTCCAAGCCTACAAAAGTAGATCAAAAATTTAGTGACAAAACAACTCAAATATAACCAAATTTGCAATTAAGTCCAAAAAGAGTATAAATCCTAAAACCTAGGGTAAATCCACAATTACACAAGTAAAACATGGGTCAAATACGGATTTAAGCATATGAAATGATCAACAAAATGACACTTATCACGCAGCGGAATAAAACAATCGAATGCAAACACAGTAATTTTACTTGGTTCGGAGCCTAGGTCGACTCCTACTCCAAGGCCCACGATCGTTGATCGTTTACTTTGGGCAATACTATATGAAGCGTAAAATCCGTTTACAAAGATTGATTATAGAAATAAGTGCAGTAAATTGAAAATCACTCTTCTTTACCGACATCCGGAGTAGATTGACTTTTTCCGGAGCAGCAGGACGTCGTCGGCTTGAGTTGGGAGGTTTCCGGAGCAAGGCGCGAGAGCAGAAGAGTTTTGAAGCGTTGAATCAGATGTTGTTCGAAGCTTGGGGTCGAGGGCCCTTTATATAGGGCCTGGGGGCGCCGGGGACGTCGGGGGCACCCCCCCACGTGGCATTTGATCCGTCAATGTCTCGGTCAGCGTCTGATCCCTTTACCTTCGGGATTAGGTTTGACCGGGGCGCCCGGAGCGCTCGGGGCGCCCGGATTGACCGGGTCAAACTTCTATCTTCTTGGCTTCGAGGGGAGCTGCTTCGGTAGCTGTCACTGGGGGCGCCCGCAGCGCAGGGGGCGCCCGGGAGCAGCAGGGGCGCTCGGGAGCACGGGGGCGCCCGGGAGTTGAACTGTCGAAGCTGTCTTTGCTTTGTTGTGTTTTGTGTTTACCTTGGGGGCGCCTGGGACACTCCGGGCGCCCTAGTCAGCTATTGCCTCATTCCTTTGAGGCTCTCTGAGCTGCAGACACACGTTCCTTGGGTCCTGCATCCAGGGTTAGTCTAAAACACAATAAAACAATAAATTATTATTTTATACAGCCTTAGCTGTCTTGGTTCTGACTTTGAGTCTCCAAAATGGAACCCTAGGTCGAACCGACGCCTACTGTTCCCTCTACGGGGAACGCGTCCTCACCTACTCCTCTCGGGAGAGTGTACCTGATGCCAACCGCTCCTTTGGTTGGACTTTTGCCTGGCGGTCCTTTGCCAGGTCTTGGATGCCGAGCTGTCCTTCGCCCGTTGCCTAGCAGTCCTTCGCTAGGGCTTTTTAGTCCCTGGCATTCCTTCGCCAGTGCCTAGTATTCCTTCACTAGGGCTTTTTGCTCTGGCATTCCTTCGCCAGTGCCTAGTATTCCTTCACTAGGGCTTTGTATCCTGGCATTCCTTCGCCAGGTGCCTAGCAGTCCTTCGCTAGGGCTTTGTTTCCTGGCAGCCCTTCGCCAGGTGCCTAGCAGCCCTTCGCTAGGACTTTGTTTCCTGGCAGCCCTTCGCCAGGTGCCTAGCAGCCCTTCGCTAGGACTTTGTTTCCTGGCAGTCCTTCGCCAGGTGCCTAACAGCCCTTCGCTAGGACTTTTCCTGCACACTCGAGTAACAACATTAGATCACAAATAATACTTAACTTTGAACCCTTTGCCAATATCAAAACAAGGTTCGATATGGTGCTTCCTGCACCAACACTCTCCCCCTTTGTCGAACACCGAAAAGGGGTCTAGAAGGGCTGTTAAGTTTAAACCATACTCCGCCTCAACCCTAGGGGTATCCCAAAGATTTGATTGATATTTGATAAGCATATGAATACATATGACAAAAAGATATAGGTATGACAAAACAAGCATATGTATCATATGAGCATGGCAACATAAGCATAATCATGGTAATGTAACAAATATGCAGATAGTACTCATCATAGCATCAACAAGAAGCATACAAAAGTAGGATAACACATGTAAGGAAAATTCAGAAAAGTCAAGTCATAAAGCATCTAGAGAAATAACACGATGCAAGACACATGCTTCAAAATCCAGATACGTGTGGCATAAGACCACAATAAGCAAGTCATGGGGCATACAACCCAAAAGTCACACAGACCAAAACTGGTCAAGTACACAGATCATGAGAAGAGGCAGCAGACATCCAATGCTCAAACGTCAGCGGGGGGGGGGGGGGGGGTCGTCATCGTGCATGAGGTCATCCACCGTGGCATCAGCAGACCCTGGTGCAGCACTGCCTGAAGGGGCATCCCCTGGAAATGTATGGCGGCGCCACTCCGCGTACCAAGTCTGCTGCAATGCCTGGACCCCAGAGACAGTAGACTCTACGCCGGTCAATCGACAATCAAAGGAACGGAAGTCCAAGCGGGTCTCCTCTCGATGGAGCTCCCTCAAATGAATATCCTCCTGGAGGGTTCGATCTAGCTCGGAGATCTGCCATCGTAGATCTGGGTCAGGCTCATAGTCATATTCGGCGTCAACAGCAGGAGCCTCATGAAGTGCAGCAGCCTCGGGTGGTGCCTGAAAATGTGGTGCTCCGCCAGGTAGGTCACCAAGTCCTCTCCCATCCTTCCAAACAAAAGCCCCATCGCGCTCACGAATAATAATGCCAAATTTCACAAAAGCCCGCCGACTGAGCCGACAATCCTGTCTGACCATGGGCACGGTCCTACCTTTGGTGACATCAACCCCAACTGACATAAGCCAATCAGTGATGACATGACCAAATGGCATGTAGACCGTGTGACGGCTCGGCTCTCGATAGGATAGGATAGACTGGAAGATGCTCTCCATAATATCGAAGTCCAAGCTACGGTGCATGCCGTAGAGCATGAGGCAGTGATAGGGTCGAATCTTAGCTAAAGGCTTGGAAGTGATTGGAAGGAGACAGTTTGTGATAATCTTGAATAAGACGTAATCAACAGGAGACAGACATAGAGCTGCAAAGGTCGGAAAGTCAGGACCCAACTCATCAATCCTGGCGGGGCATGGATGACCAAAGAAATGCTGATAGATGGAGTCGGGGGTAACATCTGAAAAAGGTGCCAATAAGGGAATAGGAAGCTCAGGGTAGATCGAATACAGATTTGGTGATCGTCGACCACCCAAATATTCTTCCAAGATCTCATAAGAAAAGTCAAGGTTCCTCTTGGCGACTCGAGTGGTGAACTCGAAGCCTCCTTGAGGTCCCTGCTGAAGATTGTTATAGAACTCTGAGACTAGGTCGTGATTGATGGTCCGTTCCAAGGAAAGAAGGAAGCCCAGGTTGTAAAACATGACTATCTCCATGACCGACGGACAATGTTCAGTCAGAAAAGGGATATCAATGGATCGGCAGGATAGTAATTTGAAGGTCCTTGATTGAAATGCTGTTCACAGGCCACATTTGGAAACCGGGAGCTTGAAGAAGGCTGTGGCCTTCTGGAAGGTGCAGATGAAGAAGGGGTTTTCCCCCTCGAACCGGCCTCAACAGCTTCCTTGCCCTTGGAAGATTTTCTAGAGATTTGAATTGATTGAATTGATCATACACATAGTTTGAATCAATTGGGCAGTGTTGACACGAACATAGGTTGAATCAAACATTCAAGAGTTGATCATACACAGAGTAATCATAAGGTAGACATTAGATCAAAAAGAAGGACAATAATGAGGTGAAAGATAGATTTGATCATATGGTGAAGTATGGAAAGAAAGGTCATGGCCAATACAAGAAGGTCACGGCACCACACTAAGAACAAACACCAAAACATGATTAGCTTCATATACATATAATCCATGAACAGAGTCATAAAGGAAACTAAATCAAAAACTCACTTTGGTGCCATTGAAGTTAGTTTGAAAAGATTGCAAAAACTGGAAGAAGAACTTGCGCAGGAGAAGCTCTTGGTGCAAGACAGAGACGCAGAAAACTTGGAGCAAGTAGAGAACTTGCAGAGAACAAGGAAACGCCCGTAGAGACCTTCGCAAGAACTCGCACGCACGAGAAAGAGGGAGATGCAGGAACACTCTCGCTCAGGATGAAGAGGCACAAGTGGGAGGTTTCGGCGCTAGGGTTCAGCAAGGAGGGGTTTTGGTAGGAGTTAATCGGTTGGTGGATCGGTCCACCAACCAGACTTTAATGCATCTGAACGGATCACCGTTCGATCAGATAGCGCCCAGAACGATCAGGTGATGACCTGATCGGACTGAACCGGGCTTGATCGGTCGGGTGACTGATCAGGCATGCTCCTGATCGATTGGCTGACCGATCAGGACACGAACAGTAGGGTTCGGAGAGAAACCTGTGAGCCCCTTGATCGGTCTGTGGACCGATCACCATAGGGTGCCAGATCGGTCCGGGGACCGATCCAGGCTGGCTCAGTAAGGTTGATTAGAATTTCGTAAAGTCACTGAAGACCCTCTGATCGGTCTGTGGACCGATTGTTACAGGGTGGAGCCAGATCGGTCCGGAGACCGATCAGCCTTACCCCTGATCGGTCGGGTGACCGATCAGGGTTCCTGAAACTCCCAGATACGGTCTGAAACATTCAGTTTCAGATTATTACTCGATTTCCAAAGGGATATGGTGAAAGATATCGATCTTGGAAGCCATCCCTCGTCTATAAGTGATCCCCAATCAAGGATCAAAGGCCCTTAGAGTTTGAACAAATCACTTTGCTCCACCCAAGTGGAATCAAACTCAAACAATAATCATTCAAGCAATTTGTGCCAAATCCAAGGTTCCAATTAAGTTTCCTTGATCGGAATGTCCAAGTATGATCATGGAGCCAAATACACATATGTTATGTATTGGTTTTCCCCATACTTGGTCACCGAAGTGATTATTATCTCGTCAACTTAATTTCTCAAGGGATGCAATGACATTTTGAGAAATTTAGTTGATCCTAACATCTCACCCCATATCTAGCAAACAAAAACGTTTTGTTAAACCTTATAGTTTGTGTGAGATGTCCCCAAAGTTACCCAATTGTTTCCCAACAATTTCGAAATAATCATGAAGGGTTTGAGTGCATTTTGAAATTCATGAAGCGCGACACATTCCCAACTCCCATCTTAGGAAACTAAATTCATTTTCGGGGAGTGGTTTAGTGAAAATGTCAGCTAGGATTGATTTGGACTCTACATGCGAGAGTACGATATCTCCCCTAGCTACATGATCCCTAATGAAGTGGTGACGCACCTCAATGTGTTTGGTCCTAGAATGATGGACTGGATTCTTGGTTAGGTTAATTGTGCTAATGTTATCACATAACACTTGCACACCCTTATAACTCAAACTATAGTCCTCTAAAGTATGTATCATCCACAACAATTGTGATACGCTCTCTCCCATAGCAATATACTCTGCCTCGGTCGTGGAGAGAGCAACACAATGTTGCTTCCGACTTGACCAACTTACTAAGGATGAACCTAAGAATTGGCAACCCCCACTTGTGCTCTTCCGGTCCAACTTACATCTAGCGTAGTCGGAATTCGTATAGCCAATTAAATCAAATGATTCGGTACGGGGGTACCATAGACCAACTCCAATTGTGCCTTTGAGATATCTCAAAATTCGCTTAACAGCGATTAAGTGAGATTCCTTGGCACAAACTTGATACCTAGCGCACATACCCACAGCAAATAGAATATCAGGTCGACTAGCTGTGAGGTATAGCAAACTACCTATCATACTTCGATATTGAGTCAAATCAACGGGTTTACCACTCTCATCATTGTCTAATCTTGTGTTTGTAGCCATAGGAGTGATTACCTCTTTTGAATCACTCATATTGAATTTTTGAAGCATTTCTTGTGTGTATTTTGATTGGTGCACATGGATACCATCGCGAGTTTGCTTGATTTCAAGTCCAAGGAAGAAAGTCAACTCTCCCACTAGACTCATTTCAAATTCACTCTCCATGTGTCCAATGAACTCATTTAAATAGCCCTTATTGTTTGAGCCACAAATTATGTCATCGACATATACTTAGGCTACAAAAATATTATCACCATCTCTTCGTAGAAATAGTGTAGGGTCTATTTGGCCTCTAACGAAGCCCTTCTCAATTAAGAATGTCGACAACCGCTCATACCAAGCCCGGGGTGCTTGTTTAAGGCCATAAAGTGCCTTTTTGAGCTTGAACACGTGGTTTGGAAATTCGGAACTCTCAAACCCCGGTGGTTGTTCGACGTAGACCTCTTCTTTAATCAAATCATTTAGAAAGGCCGATTTGACATCCATTTGGTATAGCTTGAAGCCGCGATGTGCTGCAAATGCAAGCATCAATCGAATGGATTCTAATCATGCCACGGGAGCATAGGTCTCATCATAATCAAGGCCTTCAACTTGACTATAGCCCTTGGCTACCAAGCGTGTCTTGTTTCTAATGATTTCTCCCTTATGATTCAATTTGTTTTTGAAGACCCATTTGGTTCCAATGATGGTGGTCTTCTTAGGTCTAGGGACTAAGTCCCAAACTTGACTTCTCTCAAATTGACCTAGTTCATCTTGCATTGCAATGATCCAATCGGGATCATTTAATGCTTCATCAATTTTTCTAGGTTCAATTTTGGAAATTAGGGCAACTTCATTAGCCTCATTCCGGAAGAATGATCTAGTCCTAACCCCATGCTGGATGTCTCTGACAATTTGGTCTTGGGGATGACTAGAGGCTAATCTAGTTTGCCTTGGTGTTGGTGGTGCTTCGTGAGTGGGTTCACTAGACACAAGTTCAGCCTCAGGATCCGGCTGATCTATGGATTGTCTAGGCTCACCGTCATCGGATTCATCACCATCAACAACATTTGGACTTTCATTCAAACTTAGTCTCCTAAGTTCGAATTGGACTTCATCTTCTGGTTGACCATTGACTTTTGGAATTTCTTCAAATACAACATCAGAAAACTCCTCAACCAGTCTAGACTTCTTGTTGTAGACTCGATAGGCTTTGCTAACGAGGGAGTACCCGACTAGTATCCCTTCATCAGCCTTTGCCGTGAACTTTCCAAGATGATCCTTGGTGTTTAGAATGAACACCTTACAACCAAACACCCGAAGGTGTTTAACCGTAGGTGGTTTTCCAAACCAAAGTTCATGGGGAGTCTTTCCTAAAAACCTATGAATGAGGACCTGGTTTTGCACATAGCAAGCTGTATTTACAGCTTCGGCCCATAAGTAACTCGGGAGTGAGTACTCATTAAGCATGCTTCGTGCAACCTCTTATAGAACACGGTTCTTCCTCTCTACAACACCATTCTGTTGTGGTGTTCTAGGAGTAGAGAACTCATGTCTATACCCTCTATCTTGACAAAATTCTAAAAACCTTTGATTTTGAAATTCACCTCCATGATCACTTCTAATTGTCTTAATAGTTAATGATTTCTCATTTTCTACCCTTCTACAAAAAGAAATGAAAACATCTAAGGTTTGATCCTTATATTTTAAAAAGTAAGTCCATGTGTATCTAGTGAAATCATCAATAATCACAAAGTAATATCTACTTCCATTCAATGATATGATAGTACTACAATCAAATAGATCCATGTGAAGTAAATCTAATGCAGTAGAAGTACTTACAGCGCTTTTACCTTTATGTACAGATTTTGTTTGCTTACCTATTTGACACGCATCACAAAGTTTGTCCTTTTCATACTTGATGCTTGGTAAGCCACGAACTAATCCTTTGTTGGCCAACTTCCGGATGTTCATCATGTTCACATGTGCTAGCCTCCGGTGCCAAAGGGTGGACTCTTCTTCATTTGACATGAAACACTTAGCAGAAACATTAGTAGCACTTTTAAATGAAACTTGATAAATATTGTCTACTCTTGTTCCTACTAGTACCGTGTCCAAGGTGTCATGTTGTCTAACTAGACATTGACTTAGTTGGAAATCAATTGTGTAACCCGTGTCACACAATTGACTCACACTTAGGAGATTAAATTTCATCCCCTTGACTAGAAGGACATTTGAAATTCTAAGACATTCGGATATTTGAATGTCTCCTATTCCTATGACCTTAATGTTGGGATCGGATGGCTAGAGAGGGGGGGGGGTGAATATAGCCAACCACTTGCAACTTGAATACTTATAACGATTTCTGCAACTTAAATATCAGTAGCACAGCGGAAAGAGTAGAAAATAGATTATGCAGAAAACGTAACGGAAGCGAAACAAACACAACTAGCAAGATCGCTAACAAGGAGGGTTTACAAGGTTCGGGGATAACTTGCCCCTACTCCTTGGCGTGCCCTTAAGGTGGGCGATCCCTTGATCGTCGGCAGATCAAGCCCCGGTTATCACCGGATAAATCAGCAACCTCCTTCTCGATGGAGAAACCTCTCCACAGTGTGTTTCAAACAAGGATATAGTTTAAGCACAAAGAAACAACAAGAAGGATCTTACTCAAACACTTAGCAAGGACAAAAACACAGCAAGCTTCCCTGAGCTCCACCCAGTGGCGATCTCACGCAAGAACCCTTCTCCGTGTCTTCCCACTGTCGGACTCCAAGCCTCTTGTTTTCTCCTTCAAGCGCTCAAGTAAACGATGGTTGCTTCTCAATTGCTTGCTCAAAAGTGATGAAGATCGCAAGAACACAGCAAGCAAGTTGTGGAGAACTCGAGGCACGGCAAGAACAATAGTTCGCAAGACTTGCTTCCACGAAGCCATCCACCGCCCTTTTTGATTCTTCACATAGCACCAGGTGACAACATCTCTGTAGCTCCCAGCTACTCATCTGCCAACGCCAGTCTCTACTGAGCTATCTCTGGACTCACTGAGCTCCCCTCAGTCAAGCTCCAGTCTCCGCTCCAGTCTGCAGCTCGCCGTTGCAACCTGAGATGGGAAAATGGACAAACCTGCTCCAAGGAAAGTCTCCATTGACCTCTCCTTAAGTGTTTGAATCCTTCCCTGTCACCTGTAGCTTGATCAGAGTATTAGAACAGCAAATCAACCAGCATATCAAATATCAGAGGAAAGTGGCAGCGAATCGGTTGTGTTCAGACGTGATCATAGCGTCTGACAATGCAATTTGAATTAAAGTGATCGGTCACCGGACCGATCAGAGAGCCTCCTGATCGGTCACCAGACCGATCAGGCTGGTTCGAAACCGATCAGGCTCCGTCCTGATCGATCCCCAACGCTCAATCAGAAATCGCGATTTCTTTGAGATTCTCTCAGACCGATCTCCAGACCGATCCTAGATCGTGGATCGTTCACCGGACCGATCCACCTTTATATTGGGCGATTTCTGAGTTTCGCAGGCTAAGCCTTCTGATCGGTCACCGGACCGATCAGGCAGCCTCCTGATCGGTCACCAGACCGATCAGAACATGACCAGACCGATCAGGCTAGAGCCTGATCGATCATAGTGAGGAACCTGCGATGCTAGATCGTTCACCAGAACGATCTGCACAGTAAATCTGATCGGTCATCAGACCGATCAGGAGCAGTTCAGCAAGGGAACTCAACCTCACTGCTCACTCCCTGATCGGTCACCAGACCGATCAGGAGCCAGTCAATGGGTAAAACGCATACTCCCTGATCGGTCACCAGATCGATCAGGAGCAGCACAGTAGGTTCCCAACCTCACTGTGTGCTCCCTGATCGGTCACCCGACCGATCAGTCATCGCTGGATCGGTCACCAGACCGATCCACGAAGGAGCAGCGTGCCAGAATCCCTGATCGATCACCAAACCGATCCAGGGACTCAAACTCAGCCCTCCAAGCTAAGTTTCCAGCCACCTTAGCCCTCCAAGCTAAGGATTTTCCATCTAACTCTCCAAGTTGGGAATTTGCACCTAACCCTCCAAGTTAGGACTTTTCACCTAGCCCTCCAAGCTAGGACTTTTCACCTAGCCCTCCAAGCTAGGACTTTTCACCCAACCCTTCCGAGTTAGAACTTCATCCAACCTAACCCTCCAAGCTAGGCACCTGACCCTCCAAGCCAGGACTTTTTCACCTAATTCTCCAGGATGGGAATTTGCACCTAACCCTCCAAGTTAGAACTTTTCACCTAGCCCTCCAAGCTAGGACTTTTCACCCAACCTTTCCGAATTAGGACTTTTCCAACACCTAGCCCTCCAAGCTAGGACTTTTCCAAACACATAGCCTCCCAGACTAGGATTTTCAACACCTAACCCTCCAGGTTAGGATTTTCCATCACCTAGCCCTCCAGACTAGGATTTTCCATACCATGTCTGATCCCCGATCAGGACTTAATCATAATCAACAATCATCCACCTAAACTTAAATCAGTGTCAACACCAAAACAACAATCAGGGCCAGACTGCATCAACAATCTCCCCCTTTTTGTTGTTTGACAACCCGATCTAAGTTTAGGGATCTCAATCAATATTTTTCAACTTTAGAATCATAGGGGAATCCAGATCCTCCCCCTACAACATGATCATCCTAGACTTAACATGATCCACACTCTCCCCCTTTGTCGAACACCGAAAAGGAGCCAGAGGGGTTGTTAAGTTTTAAACAAACTCTCCCTCAACCCTAGGGGTATCCCAAATCAACAAAAATGTCATAGTTTGTGGAATAATCATACAAACACATGTGAAAAAGTATAGCAAGACATAGCAATCACATGCATCATATGAGTATGAAGTATAAACTCGCAAGACATGCCATAATATTCATAAGTATCAAGTAGACATGGCATTGTAAGCATGAACATGGTAATAGAGCAAACATGCAGATAAAACTCATGGCGTCAACAATAGATATACTAATATCAGATAAGCATGTGAAGCAAAATCAGACAA
Source organism: Boesenbergia rotunda (assembly GCA_024364735.1). Classification (NCBI taxonomy): domain Eukaryota; kingdom Viridiplantae; phylum Streptophyta; class Magnoliopsida; order Zingiberales; family Zingiberaceae; genus Boesenbergia; species Boesenbergia rotunda. The sequence continues at coordinate 192,219 of JAGFNQ010002195.1, read as the reverse complement.
GACAAAGCAGAAAATATCCAGACAAGTAGCAAGATGCAAAGCACATGCATCAAGACAAAATACGAGTGGCATAGGGCCACAATAGTCAAGTCACAGGGCATACAGCCCAAAAGTCAAACGTGTCAAGTACACCCATCATGAAGGGAGACAATAAACATCCAAGCTCAATGATCAGCTGGCGGGTCGTCATCGTGCATAAGGTCATCCATCGTCGCATAGGTAGGAGCACAGGACCCTGGTGCAGAACTCGATGAGGGGGCACCTCCTGGAAATGTGTGGCTGCGCCACTCATCATACCATGTCTGCTGGAGTGTGCGGGTCCCTGAGACCTCAGTCTCGATCCTGGTCAGTCGGGAATCTAGGGAGCGAAAACTCGAACGAAACTCCTCACGATCTGTCACCCCCAGCTGAATAAACTCCTGTACTGTCTGATCCAGCTCTGAGATCTTCCAGCGCAATCAGGCTCTGGCTCGTCGTCATACTCGTCGTCAGCAGGAGGAGCATCGTGTGGTGCCTGAAAATGTGGTGCTCCGCCAGGCAGCTCACCAAGTCCGCGTCCATCCTTCCACACCAAGACCCCATCACGCTCACGAATGATAATACCAGACTTTGCAAAAGCCCGTCGACCCAAACGACAATCTTGCTTAACCATGGGCACGGTCCTACCCTTGGTGACATCAACACCAACTGACATAAGCCAATCAGTGATGAGGTGACCAAAAGGCATATAAACCGTGCGACGGCTAGGCTCACGGTAGGATAGGATGGACTGAAAAATGCTCTCCATGATATCAAAGTCCATCCGGCAATGCATGCCGTAGAGCATGAGGCAGTGGTAGGGTCGGATCTCGGCCAACGGTTTTGAAGTGATTGGTAAGATGCAATTTGTGATGATCTTGAAAAGGACATAATCAGCTGGAGCAAGGCGGAGAGCTGCAAAGGTAGGAAAAACTGGACCCAACTCATCAAGCCCGGCAGGGTGAGGATGACCGAAGAAGTGCTGATAGATAGAGTCAGGGGTAACATCTGCGAATGGTGCTAGCAGAGGATCAGGAAGTTCAAGATAGAGAGAATAAAGATTCGGTGATCGTCGACCACCCAAGTACTCAGCTAAGATCTCATATGAAAAATCAAGGTTCATCTTCCCGACACGAGTAGTGAACTCGAATCCCCCTTGAGGACCTTGTTGTAGGTTGTTGTAAAATTCAGAGACGAGGTCGTGATTTATGGTTCTTTCCAAAGAAAGAAGAAACCCCAGATTGTAATAAGTGACAATCTCCATAACAGAGGGGCAGTACTCCGTTAGGAAAGAAGCATCAATGGATCTGCAGGGTAATAGTTTGAATGTCCAAGCTGAAAAGCCTGTTCACAGGCCGCATTGGGAAACCGAGAGCTAGAGGAAGGCTGTGGCCTTCTGGAAGGGGCGGAGGAGGAAGGAGCTTTCCCCCTCGTGCTGCCCTCAGTAGGTTCTTGCCCTTGGAAGACTTTCTAAGGAGGTTTGAATTGATCGTGACACAGAATTCAATAGGGTGAATCACACATACAAGAGTTGATCATCATAGATAATACCCAATCAAAAGATAGACATGAAACACGGAGAAAGTTGATGAAAAGTGGGGTTACGGCAAACATAGGGGTCACGACACAACAGCAAGAACAGAGCCAAAGACATGGTTAGCTTCAAAACAAAGTTTTATGAACTCATTTACAAGAAAATCGAAACCAACAACTTACTTAGGTGCCATTGAGAAGATTCTTGGATCAGAAGAACTCGCAAGGAGAAACTCGGCGCAAGAGAAAATCGCAGACTGTTTCTGCGAGAGAGGAACGCGCACGAGACTGGAGAAAACTTCACACTCACGCTCACGCGAGGAAAAGGAACACGAGGATAGCCTTCTTGCTAACACAGGGTCGCGCAAGGGGTTTTTCGGCGCTAGGGTTCGCGAGTTCAAAGGGTTCCGCGAAGTTAATCGGTTGGTGGATCGGTCCACCAACCTAAATTTAATGCGTTTGAACGGATCACCGTTCGATCTGGTCGCGTCCAGACCGATCAGGCTACATCCTGATTGGACTGGCCTGGTCCTGATCGGTCGGATGACCGATCAGACGCACACCTGATCGGTCGGGTGACCGATCAGGATACGATCAGTAGGGTCCGGAGAGAAACCTCTGAGCTCCCTGATCGGTCTGTGGACCGATCCCCACAGTGTGCCAGATCGGTCTGGAGACCGATCCAGGCTGGCTCAGAATCCTTGGTCAAAAAGTTCGGAGAGTCACTGCTGACTCTCTGATCGGTCTGTGGACTGATCACCACAGGAAGAAGCCAGATCGGTCCAGGGACCGATCAGCCCTATGCCTGATCGGTCCGGTGACTGATCAGGGTTCCTGATACGAACTGAAATGTTCAGTTTCAGAACTTCTGAATTTTTCAAACGATATTTGATGGACTTTGTCGAACTTGGACATGATCCCATGACTAGAAATGATCCCTGAACAAGAATCAAAAGTCCTTATAGGTTCAACAAACACTTTGACCCATCTAAATGGAGTCAAACTCAATCAACAATCAATCAAGTAGATTCAACCAAGTTTTGATTCCAAATTCAAGTTTCCAATCGAGTTGCCTTGATTGGAATGTCCAAGTATGATCATAGAGCCAAATACACATATGTTATGCATTGGTTTTCCCCATACTTGGTCACCACCGTGATTATTATCTCGTCAACTTAATCTCTCAAGGGATGCAATGACATTTTGAGAAATATAGTTGAACCTAACATCTCACCCCATATCTAGCAAACAAAAACGTTTTGGTAAACCTTATAGTTTGTGTGAGATGTTCCCAAAGTTACCCAATTGTTCCCCAACAATTTCGAAATAATCATGAAGGGTTTTGAACGCAATTCGAAAATCATGAAGCGCGACACATTTCCAATTCCCGTCTTAGGAAACTAAATTCATTTTCGGGAAGTGGTTTAGTGAAAATGTCAGCTAGGTTTGACTTTGACTCTACATAAGAGAGTATGATGTTCCCCCTAGCTACATGATCCCTAATGAAGTGGTGTCTTACTTCAATATGTTTTGTCCTAGAATGATGGACCGGATTCTTGGTTAAGTTAATTGTGCTAATGTTATCACATAACACTTGTACACCCTTGTAACTCAATCCATAGTCCTCTAAAGTATGAATCATCCACAACAATTGCGATATACTCTCTCCCATGGCGATATATTCTGCCTCGGTAGTGGAAAGGGCAACACAATGTTGCTTCCGACTCGACCAACTTACTAAGGATGAACCTAAGAATTGGCAGCCCCCGCTAGTGCTTTTCCGGTCCAACTTACATCCAGCGTAGTCGGAATCCGTATAGCCCATCAAATCAAAAGATTCGGTACGGGGATACCAAAGACCTACACCAATTGTACCCTTGAGATATCTCAAAATTCGCTTAACAGCAATTAGGTGAGATTCCTTGGCACAGACTTGATATCTAGTGCACATACCTACAACAAATAGTATATCTGGTCGGCTGACTGTGAGGTATAGGAGACTACCTATCATGCTTCGATATTGAGTTAACAGGTTTACCACTCTCATCATTGTCTAATCTTGTGTTTGTAGCCATCGGAGTGGTTACCTCTTTTGAATCACTCATATTGAATTTTCGAAGCATTTCTAGTATATACTTTGATTAGTGCACATGGATACCATCGCGAGTTTGCTTGATTTCAAGTCCCAGGAAGAAAGTCAACTCTCTCACTAGACTCATTTCAAACTCACTCTCCATGTGTCCAATGAACTCATTTAAATAGCCCTTATTGTTTGAGCCACAAATTATGTCATCGACATATACTTGGGCTACAAATATATTGTCACCATCTCTTCATAGAAATAGTGTAGGGTCTATTTGGCCTCTAACAAAGCCCTTCTCAACTAGGAATGTCGACAACCGCTCATACCAAGCTCGGGGTGCTTGTTTAAGGCCATAAAGTGCCTTTTTGAGCTTGAACACGTGGTTTGGAAACTCGGTACTCTCAAACCCCGGAGGTTGTTCGACATAGACCTCTTCTTTAATCAAACCATTTAGAAAGGCTGATTTGACGTCCATTTGATATAATTTGAAGCCACGATGTGCTGCAAATGCTAGCATCAATCGGATGGACTCTAATCGTGCCACGGGAGCATAAGTCTCATCATAATCAAGGCCTTCAACTTGACTGTAGCCCTTAGCTACCAAGCGTGCCTTGTTTCTAATGATTTCTCCCTTATGGTTCAATTTGTTCTTGAAGACCCATTTGGTTCCAATAATGGAGGTCTTCTTGGGTCTAGGGACTAAGTCCCAAACTTGACTCCTCTCGAATTGACCTAGTTCATCTTGCATTGCAATGATCCAATCGGGATCATTTAATGCTTCATCAATTTTTCTAGGTTCAATTTCGAAAATTAGAGCAACTTCATTAGCCTCATTCCGGAAGAATGATCTAGTTCTAACCCCTTGATGGATATCTCCAACAATTTGGTCTTGGGGATGACTAGAGGCTAATCTAGTTTGCCTTGGTGTTGGTGGTGCTTCTTGAACAGGTTCACTAGACACAAGTTCAGCCTCAGGATCCGGCTGATCAATGGGTTGTCTAGGCTCACCGTCATCAGACTCATCACCATCAACAACACTCGGAGTTTCTTTCAAACTTAGTCTCCTAAGTTCAAGTTGAGCTCCTTCTACATTTTCTGATTGGTCACTTGATTTTGGAACTTCTTCAAAGACCACATCAGCAAACTCTTCAACTAATCTAGACTTCTTGTTGTAGACTTGGTAGGCTTTGCTAACGAGGGAGTACCCGACTAGTATCCCTTCGTCAGCCTTTGCAGTGAACTTTCCAAGGTGATCCTTGGTGTTTATGATGAACACCTTACAACCAAACACCCTAAGTGTTGGTGCAAATTGCACCCAAGTCAAACCTGTGTTTTGATATTGGCAAAAGGGTTCAAAAGTTAAGGGTTAGTTGTTGTCTAACAAGTTTCTTGAGTGTACAGGAAAAGCCCTAGCGAAGGAATGCTAGGCACTGACGAAGGACTGCCAGACAGAAGAAAAGCCCTAGCAAAGGACTGCTAGGCTCTGGCGAAGGACTGCCAGAATAGACAAGCCCTAGCGAAGGAATGCTAGGCACTGGCGAAGGGCTGCCAGAAGAAAAGACCTAGCGAAGGGCTGCTAGGCACCAAGCGAAGGGCAGCTTGGCAACTCAAGACCTGGCGAAGGACTGCCGGGCAAAAGTCCAACTGGAGGATCAGGTTGGCACCAGGTAAAACTCTCCCGAGAGGAGTAGGTGAGGACGCGTTCCCCTTGAGGGAACATTAGGCGTCGGTTCGACCTAGGGCTCCATTTTGGAGATCCAAAGTCAGAACCAAGACAGCCAAGGCTGTGTAAAATTAACTTATTAATTGCTGTTTTGGACTAACCCTGGATGCAGGACCGAAGGACTGTGTTTCTGCAGCTCAGAGAGCCTCAAAGGAGTGAGGCAGTAGCTGAGCAGGGCGCCCCGGATGTTTCGGGCGCCCCAGAGTCAACCCAAAGTCAGCAGAGCAAGTAAACGCCCCGACAGCAGCACATTTGGGGGCGCCCCGGATGTTTCGGGCGCCCCGCGTGTCGCGGGCGCCCACTGTGCCACGCCACTGGCAGCTGCAGCAGCTCACCCTCGCGAAGAAGATGAAGCCTTGACCGGTCAACCCGGGCGCCCCGCGCGCGTCGGGCGCCCCAGTCAAAGGTGATCCCGAAGAAACAGAGATCAGCCTTGACCAGAGGGCTCGCCGGATCGAAAGCCACGTGGGGGGGCGCCCCGAGCATCCCGGGCGCCCCCAGCCCTATATAAAGGGCCCTCGACCCCAGGCTTAAAGTATCAATCACTGCGACTTTCATACGCTCTTCTGCTTCCACGACACGCTCCAGAAATCTTCCATCTCGAGCTCTGACGATGTCCTGCTGCTCCAATACTCCGATCTACACCGGACGTCGGTAACGAAATATTCATTTAAGTTTACGAAGCTAATTCTGTAATACTTGTGATTGTAAACTTTCTCGAACGTATAGAATTGCCCGCAGAAAACGGTCAACGACCGTGGGCCTTGGAGTAGGAGTCGACCCAGGCTCCGAACCAAGTAAAAATCTTGGTGTTCGCATTGTCTGATTTTGATTATTCCGCTACGCAATTGCTCTTTACGAAATCCGAATGATTTGCGACATTCACCCCCCCTCTCTCGCATCTCTCGATCTAACAAGTGGTATCAGAGCGGGGAAGTCAAACTTGGTGCAACCACCAGTTTGAAATTTTTTTTCGGATTTTTTTTCCCTCTTATTTTAAAATTTTCGTTCGAGTTTTTTTTTTTAAAGGTTGGTGCAACACCCCTTGAAATTTGTGTTTAATTATTTCTTCCCGCACTACTAATCCAAGACCAAGTCTTGGAATATTTTTGTTGTTCTTTTTAATTCCAGTAACAAATGTCTATCCAAGAAGGATTTAGCACCGCCAGACCTCCACTGTTTAGTGGAGAAGACTTTCCCTACTGGAAAAGTCGAATGGAGGTCCATCTGAAAACTCAGGTGGATATGTGGATAATCATCCAGTCTGGACTGATGATTCCCACAAATGCTGAAGGTATACCACAAAACTACTCAGAATGGGACACTTCCCTCAAACGTAAAATTGAAGCCGACGCCAAAGCAACCCAGACTCTCCAATGCGGACTAACGGAAGAAGAGCTGAATCGCGTCGGACCCTTCAAAAGTGCAAAGGAGCTATGGGCTAAACTGATTGAGCTCCACGAAGGAACTTCAGATACGAGGATCAGCAAACGAGACCTGCTACTGAACAAGCTTTTCACTATCAAAATGGCAGATAACGAGACAGCAGCCCAGCTCCACGCCAGAATCCAGGAGCTGATGAACGGTCTTCACGCAATAGGTCACCAGGTTCAAAACCGTGATCTTATAAGGTATGCCCTAAACGCGTTCCCTAGGACCACCTTGTGGGCATCTATGGTAGATGCATACAAGGTCTCTAGGGATCTGTCAAAAATTAAGCTAGATGAGTTATTTTCTGAACTTGAGCTGCATGAACAGACTAACTCCAATTTGGTCGAGAAAAGTATAGCCTTCTTTGCAGGGAAAACAGGGAAGACGACCAAGAAGAAAACTCAAGTTGAACCTGAATCTACCTCAGATTCAGAAATAGAAGATCAATCTGAACTGGTCCGGCTAGCTCGAAACTACTACAAAAAGTTGAAGAACCAATCCAACACACGAAGAACAAGCCGAAGAAAGGACGGACAAGATGAACCGGCAACTGACAAACAAAAGCCCAACGTAACCTGCTACGAATGCAAGAAGAAGGGCCACTACAAGACTGAATGTCCAAGTCTAAAGGAGTCCAAAAAGAACAGAAAGAAGAAGGCACTCCAAGCAACCTGGGACGAGTCTTCCTCAGAAGAAGAAGAAGAAGCACCTCAGTCCAATCTTCTAGCCCTGACCGCTTCAGATCAAATCGAGACTGACTCAGACTCGGACCGGGACGACGCCAAGCTGACATTCTCCGACGACGGTGAAATAAAGGTAACGTGCTTTTCAAAATCGCAATTGAATTCTCTTATTTCCTATCTATCCCGAGATTTGGCGAAAGCCAAACTCCGAATCGAGTCCCTCCGACAGGAAATAAAACTCCTGAAAGAGGGAGCTGATTCTGATTCCTTAACTGAGAAAATTCAGGAAGAAACCCCTGATCAAGTTAAAAAACTTGAATAAGAGAATTCCTCCCTGAAAACTCAAGTTAAGGACTTAAGAACAGCTTTAGAACGATTCACTTCTGGTTCCAAGAATCTTGACATGATTCTGGGAAAACAGAAGTCTGTTCTAAACCGATCCGGACTTGGTTATAGAACCAAATCTCGGCAAAGATCTTACTTTGCTGTACTGAACCAGTCAATACCTAAGGTTCAGGCATGGGTGCCAAAACTGTGCCTGACTAAACCAACTGGTTCAAATCAATTTTGGATCCCCAAGGACAAGATTCACATCTTGCCTAACCCATACAGAGGCTTTAGTCCAGGGGGAGCCAAAATTAAAACAATTTTTATAATTAGATAATTTTTTGATTGCTTGTTTATTTAATTTCTTGCAAATTGCCATGCTTAGATTTAAGTAATACTTAGATTTAAGGACGAAATTACTTGAAACTTGAAAACATAGTATTGGGTGGAGGTGAGATGATAGTACGTTAGGGAAGCCAATTTGGCGGAACTAGCCGAAGCTACCGATCCAAGACCCAAGCTAGTTAGACCAGAAAATGACCTAATTTAATTTGAAAATGAAATTTCATTAAAATGCTTTGTCAAGGAAAGGGTGGATGATCCCATAAGGCTACGGCCAAAGAAGGCCTAGTGCCTCGCCAAGACCTGGAAGCCAATTTCTGAAATTCAAATTCAAATTATCTTTTGTCAAATTCGAATCTAACTCAAAGTTCAAATAATTATAGATTCTTATCTGTTTTCAAACCTATCTCTTTTTCGAAAATCACTTAATCTATTTTTTCAAAATTTCTAAACTTACTTGTTTAAAAATCTGTTTTCAAAAATAAAGAACTTTTTCGAAAATAAATGGAAATTCCTTTTCAAAACTAATTTCTACCCTCAAACCTGTCTCACAAAAACCTTAAGGTTAACGTGATTGAAAACCCTAGACTGGGGTGAGACAGACTAGGAAGTGAAACTCAATTTAAGCTATCCCTAACTTAAATTGGATCCAAATCATCAAAAATTCTTTATGTGTAGGAACATAAAGATTTGGACCAATGGATGTTAGATAGCGGGTACTCCAGACATATGACTGGAGACAAATTGAAGTTCACCAAACTCAAGTTCAAAAACCTGGGCTCAGTAGCATTTGGTAACAATGCCACACTCAAGGTAATTGGGTTCAGG